>LR753309.1:2752316-2770057 GCA_902729485.2 Mus minutoides
ATTGTATTGTGTCATTGTAACTTGATGGATGTACCTCGCCTGGTTTCTTTCCCGCTGTATAAAAGTTTGGTGCTCAATCTCACAATTACACTCAGATTCATACTCCCTTGTGTGGTCTGTTTGTCACTCGCCGAATCCTGCCCACTTGCTTCAGAGAACTCTGACATACGCAGACAAGGGATCCAGAGGGTCTGTAACAACTGCCAGTATAGGGGTGATAAAGGGAGAAGAGGTAGGGCGAAGGAGTTTCTTTCTCAACAGGTCAGAGGTGATTGGCTTGAGTCCCCTGAGGCTCTGGAGAGAGAGAGAGAGAGAGAGAGAGTATTGTGCCTGGATGATAGGGCCCAACAATTGGATGACAACAGGTGAATGGTGTTTAGCAACAGAGGGGTTCTGGATGTCCCAGACTTGGTGAAGCTGGTAAAGAGAGTGGCATGGTATTGTTAGTAGGTTGGTTGGCTAAAAGGAAGGAGCAGAGGGACCGCTGGTGAGCTTGAGTTCATGTGAATATGGGGAGCAAAAGAAATAGAGGCTTCCAGACTAGATAGGAGGTCTCTTCCCAATAAGGGGATAGGATATGTGGGCACTACTAAAAAGGAATGGGTGAGAGGTACACCCCTAAAATTGCAATTGAGTGGTGGGGTCTGATATGGGAAGTAAGGTTGTCCTCCTACCCCAACAATAGGAAAACGAGAGGGAGATGTGGGCCCCCAAAACTCCGTTAGGACCGAGTAAGTGGCTCTGGTGTCCAAGAGGAAAGAGATGGGTTGCCCACAGACCACGATGTCTACCCTAAGCTCTCTATTCGTGATGGCAGTGGTCAGGTCAGAAGAACCTGGGCCTTGTCAGTTGGCTATAGCCAAGCCTATTGGAGGGCTATCTGGGGGTGATGGTTGGAGGGCTATCTGTGGGTGATGTCCCCCTGTTCTGCATAACATGGGGGCATTCAACAGCCCAATGTCCCTCTTAATGACACCTAGGGCATCCCCCCTCGGCTTGTGGGGGCAGGGGCAGGCTTTGGCCCAAAGACCTTGTCAACCGCACCTGTAGCAGGTGCCCGGTGGTCCCTGGGACTTAGGAGACCATGAGCTCAGGGTAACAGCTGGGGCTGGTCGGACAGCCTTTGCCAGCATATTGTATTTCTGCTTGCGAATCCTCTCATCTCTCCCATGGTACACCTTGAAGGCCAGCACCAAGACTTCTGCCTGTGGAGTAAGAGGTCCCCTCTCCAATTTATCTTTAATGTTGGAGTAGCTCTGGGAAAAGAAGTAAGTAATAGAGCCCCTTTAAGGCATTCTAACAAAATTTACCAGCTTTAAAGTTGCTTTTCTCAGACGCACCGAAAGACATGTAACAAACCTGTCCCTGGATAGAATACCACCTGCAGAACTATAATTCCATTGAGGATCCAGGTCAGGTACCGTTTCTGCTCTGATTGGATATGCTCTATCTGTTTGATGAATTTCACCTGCATGCGCTCTTGCTTGTTCCCAAACTCGCCTGTGTTCCTCGGGAAGCAAATTGTTAGAATCATGTGTATATCATGAAAAGTCAAGCTGTACGACTGAATGATATACTGAAACTCCTTGATAAAAGCAGAAGAATTAGAAGTATAGGAGCCCAATCTCTTCTCTATCTGAGAAAGTTCGCTCAGTGAGAAGGAAACTTGTACTATGACCAGACTATCCACCTCCGCAACTTCTCTTAAGGGAAGGACAGTTGCTGGGTCGGACTCTTCTAGGAGTGGAGAACTTGGAGTTTTGGTCGTGGCCTTAGAGCGAGTGATAGGTGGTGTGAAAGTAGGCGCTATGGAGTGTCTGGAGGGGCCTGCAGTTGGCACAGAAGGTGGAGAGCTGGGGGTGGCAGGCCCTGGGGAATCTCCATGGGAGAAAACCGAGGCAGCAGTTTAGGTTCTACACGGTACAGAAACAGGCCTACTGCAAAAGGAGGTGGTTCGTATGCTGGGTCCAGTATCATGGTATCATCTAGTGGAAGTTGTGCAGGATTTATGGCTAACAGAAGTTGAGTTGGAGAGCAGGAAAAACACATAGCAGGATTGGAACGGAGATGAATGAAAGACTTTACATAGATAACCTCTTCCCATTTACCGGTTCGCTGGCAGTATGTGTTAAGATCCCTTAAAACAACTGGATCTAAAGTGCCATTAATTGGCCATTGGAAGTCCAAACCTTATTGCAAAGAAATATCAATTTCGATGCCCTCAAAGGGGGTGTCAGCTTCAAAGATTCGAGGTTTTCTAGGAGACGTCCCAGTGGTGTATCTGGGAGTATGTTTTGCCCATGATCTGGAAGTTTCTGGTGTTCATACTGGCGTCCTGAGAATAGCTCAGAAACCAGAAAGGAAATCGGCCAGGCTAGAGTGCCCAGGTCGTCACGAGGTCCTCTAGTGGCCACCCAGTAGGTCCTGGACCTACTGTGGAAAGTGCTCTACCCTGGCCAGGGATTTCAGCAGGCTGCTAGGGCCCTGAGGAAAGAGAGCAACTTTCAGAAGAGAAGAGCAAGGTCTAAATGGGCAATGTACTACGTTGGCTGGGTCACTACACCTTAGATTCCAGGCGGGGCTGGCCAGGCCCTGTTCTGAGAACTGGGGTTTGTCACTGCTGACAAGCCCTGTTGATTGTATGCCGGTGTCTGAGTGGGAATTTTTGGGAACCGGTGAATGGGCGCGTGGAAGCCGGCCTACAAGGCATTCAGCAGTGACACAGCTCACTTAAGGTTTGTGGACCCCGCAGCTGCGGTGGGCCACGTGGTGGAAAATGGTGGACAACAGCAGCTGCAATGGCGTCCCCCCCCCCATACTGACCTTTGTGTGAGTGCCGAGCTATTCGGCAGAGACTTAACAGCGGTTACAGGAGTTGGGTCACCCAAAGTTCTGGCCCAGAGGGAGGAGGAGAGTTGGCACGGCTGCAGGGCAGTGGTATTCTTACTGTGGATGCTGTGTCCGCAGCTGTGTCCACTGGGGTGGCCCCTGGGCACTCCAGGCACTGGTGGCTTTTGGTTTTTACTGCTTATTCCAATCTGAGTCATGGCACCAAATGATATGAAAAATTATATATATATATATATATGTGTGTGTGTGTGTGTGTGTGTGTGTGTGTGTGTGTGTGTGTGTGTTTGGGGCGGATTAACCAAACAGCAGACCAGGCCAAGGTGGTTCCATGTGGGAGAGGTTTATTGAGTGGGTAGGGGAGCGATGAAGCACATAGGAGGGCAGAGAAGAGGAGAAAGAGAGAAAGAGGTGGGAGAGAAGAGAGAGAAGAAAAAGAGAGCGAGGAGTGGGTGACTTCCTAATTTATACGGAAAATGATGTCACACCACTGAGGGTAGGGACTGAGCCAAGTGGATGTGGGATTGAAGGTCGTTGTCCTGGCAATGCAGGTCAAGGGTCACATAGTTAGGTGGGGCTTGGAGTGTCCTGGTACTAACCATATACATATACATATACATATACATATACATATACATATGCATATACATATGTATGTGTCTCTCTCTATTACACAGTCTGAAGAGATTCTTGCAGAATGGGAAGTATTGTAGAACACAGAGCACTGAATGGCACCAGAGGCTCAACACACCATTCTGACTCAGATCCTGTTCCTAGTCCATGCTTTCACTAGCTCTATAGAAGCTACTATCTCCAGATTTCATTAAATTTTAAAAAAAGGCCCTATACAAATAAACATAGAAACCAAACATCTGTAAATGATATGCATAGGCTCTTCTTTAGGATGAAGTGGAGAATGGGCCCTTTCTTGAGAACAAAGATTATGTTATCACTGTTGTCTATTGATATTGTGTTGTTTTAAAAACAAGGCACAATATGTACTATGTATTTCACATGTGTATATACATGTGTATTAACTATTCTATTGCTATGCTATAACACCATGACCAAGGCAACTTAAGGAAGAAAGAATTTACTTTGATTTACAAGTCCAGAGAGCTAAAAGCACAGCACAGTGGAAAGGCCTGGTGGCCAGATTCAGGCACAGTGGCAGGAGCTGGATGCTGAGAAACCACATTTACAGAAGCAAACAAAAATCAAGAAGAGCAAAAGAAGGCGAGACACAGCCCCAGTGGCAGATTTCCTCTAGAAAGGCTGAACTGTCTAAACCTTCCCCAAAGTATCACCAAACAGGGACCAATTTTTCAAATATCAAAGCCTATGAAGAACATTCTCATTCAAACTACTATCTGATGAAGACATTCTGGAACTTTGCTCAATAATTTAAACTGCCAAGAGGGAAAGTTCCCTTTGTAGGATTCGCCACTGGAGGAATCAGATTTTAATAAGGTTTACAAGATTAGGTTTTAGTTGTTGCACCCATAGATTGAGTTACCATTATTTCTGAAAAAAATAATAATTGGGTAAGTAGGCAGTACTTCCGAGTTGGACAGAAGAAGAGAGGAAGCAGGAGAGAGTTAGGTCCCTTTTGGAACAGAGAAGGATAAGATGTAGCTGCTAGTTTCCTGGTATCATGGAGGATCCACAAGTATTTGCCACTGGAGGAATCAGATTTTAATAGGGCTTACAAGATTAGGTTTTAGTTGTTGCACCCAGATTTCTTCATGTGGCAAATCATTTGGGTTCAAGAGAGAAAGGTAAAGTAGTAAAGTGTGGTTTTGCCAGATGTACACCATGAAGGATTTGAAGCATGGGGTTGGCGTGGTAACAACCCGTCAGTGGGAACCTAGCAAGATGGGTGGAGAGAATGTGGAGTTCTGAATCAGAGCCTCCATGATAAAAAATGAGTCAGCCATTGCCCACCAGTGCATTGCTGGCCAGGCCTACAGGACAGAGGCTCAAGCACTTTAGCTCGCTGGTTCTACATTCGTCTTTTTAAATATTTCCTGCAGCAGGTGGAGAAACAACAGAGTTGGGAAATAATCCACTAAAAATTTAAGATTATTAGCTTGAGAATTAGAGGGTTTTTTTGGTTTTTTGTTTGTTTGTTTGTTTGTTTGTTTTTTGAGTACCTGGTAGCACTGAGAGGAGTCATGTGAGACAAGTCACATGGACTCAAGTGCAGGAATTGAAACAAAGAAACTGCTGGCAGGCCCTGAGGTCCCCTGCTGTGGGGAATGCAGGCAGGTCTGAGTCAGAGGGCTGTAGAATGGAAGTTGCCTACTTCTTGGGGCAGAGATCAATTGAACTGTGTATTTATAAAATTGAGATTATTTGCTTTTAGGATAGATTTATATACAGATTTTGTCTGAATCATGTGGGGAATTTTGCCTGCAGTTCAGAACTAGGATAGGGAAAAATTAGTCACTGACATCAAGTAGAGAAGGCAGTGGACAGGTATTAATAAAATAAATGTCTGTAGCTCTTGGCAGAGAGTTAAAGAGAAAGATGGTATAACAAGATGGCTGCTCTAGGCAGAGTCGAACAGAAAGATGGTATAAAGATATATTGTTCTAACATGTCTTACAGGATATTCAAATTCTGTCTAACATGAGCTCTACAGGAATTCTGGATTTAAATCCTGCTTTGACTAGCTGCCTGTTTATAAACAGGTACATATAGAAGTGTAAATCAATAGTTTTAAAGATGGTATAAAGATATATTGCTCTAATATATCTTAACAGGATCCTCAAATTCTGTCTAATGTGGGCTCCATGGGAATTCTGGGTTTAAATCTTGCTTTGACTAGCTAGCTGCCTTATTATAAGTAGGTATAGATAGAAGTGTGAATCAACTGTGTTAAGGTGGTATAAAGATATATTACTCTAATATGCCTCACAAGATAATCAAATTATGTCTAATATGGGATCCACAGGAATTCTGAGTTATTATCCTGCATGGCAAAATAGAAAAGACCTAAGAATAGACACATACAGTATTTTAGTTTACTTCATTTGTTTTGGATTGTTTTAATTTGAACTAGGATAGAGAATATTAGTCACTGACTCCAGAGTAGAGAGTATAGTGATAATCATTGCCTGCTTTGAATAGGTATTAATTATCTATGTCTGTGGCTCCAGGCAAAGAGTTCAACCGACAGATATTATACAGGTATTAATAAAATGTCTGTGGCACTGGGCAGAGAGCCAAATGGAAAGATGATATAGATTGTTTAACCAGCCACAGGAAGCTCATATTCTGCTAACGAGAGCTCCATGGGAATCTTGAGTGTCTTTTCCTGTTTGGCAAGATAGGCCTACTATAGGCACATCTTAGTTTACTTCATTTGTTTTAGATTGTTTTGATTTTCAAAATGGGTGTGATTTCGAGTTTTATGATTGTATTATTCCTCTGGGAGAGTCTAAATAAAGGGTTTTCTGATTACTGGCTCAAGGATACACTGATTTGGGGAAAAGGTCTTGTCTTTTTGTTTTTGGAAAAGGTGATTAAGGTATTTATACCTTTCAGAGTTATATGGATCAGATTTGATAGAGACCCCCTGAAGAACTAGATTCCAGAGACTCAAACTAAAAGATTATCTTGATGATACTAAAAAAATGTTTTGAGATTTGTATATTACAGAATATACAGCCTTGGTGAGTCTCCACTTGAACTCCAGATGTCTTGAACTTTCAGCTGGATCCAGTCAAGACACAGACATCAGAGATTAAATCCATCACTGGTGTGACCTTCTTAAGGCTAACCAACTCTATTTTCCCTACCCTTTTCCTCACCCTTAAAAATATCTCAACAACCATATTAATCTTGAAGAAGTTATGAAGAGTCGTGGAGCTCTCGTTAGCAGAATATGAGCTTCCTGTGGCTGGTTAAACAATCTATATCATCTTTCCATTTGGCTCTCTGCCCAGTGCCACAGACATTTTATTAATACCTGTATAATATCTGTCGGTTGAACTCTTTGCCTGGAGCCACAGACATAAATAATTAATACCTATTCAAAGCAGACAATGATTATATATAAGAGAATATATTTGTTCCCTGGGCTTTGGGGCTGCAGGGTATTATTATAGGTTGTCTTTAGAGGGAATGTAGAAATGGTCATAATTGGAACAGGGAGGAAATAGCTAGAATTGATTGCATAGCCATAATCTCATTTGGTAGAAATCTTTTTAATTGTTACTAAGCTGAAGTCGTAATTTCTTATTTTGGCACAGAATTTATTTTGATGCAAAATCAAGTTTTCATTGGTACAAATTTCTTCTATTGATACAAAAAATTTAAAAGTACAGGGTTTAGACCCAGTTCTTTTATAATTGTTATTATAAACTGATCTGAGATGATTAAGTCTGTGAGTTAAGGGCCAAATAACAAATTCATGGTCCTGAGTTTATTGTTAGGATGTTTTCAGAGATTTTATTTAGAAATAGCTGAAAGTAGTTAACAGAGAACAGTCAAGATTATATAAATAGTTGGTTTTCAAAACTGTCAGAAATCCACAGAATGTGACATTTAATGTTATGTATTCACTTGCTGTTGAGGCTAGTCTGCTCCTGACAGCTTTCCCTGTCTTGGAATCAAAGAAGAAAGTGAGCATCTATGAGTTACTCCAGCTGTAGCAAGACAACCACTGGGCAAGAATTGCCTCTTTTCATTTACAGACATAATATTGTCCAAAGAAAGGACATAATTATAGGTTTAGGACAGCTTGATTCTGCCAAGACAGAGTAGGCTAGTCCTTAATATCCTGTTTCTCTAGGTCTGTCAGATGATCCTGGGCCAGAAGGCTGAAGACATGTTCCATCTTCCTGACTTACTGGGCTGTATAGGTAGGCAGCTGTCTCTATAATTTCTTTCAGTTCTGGAAGCTGTGTTAGGCTTCCTATATATTTTCAGTTAATGCTGGTCATTCTCAGATTTCTGATGGGGTTGAAAAATTACTTATAGTCTCATAGCCAACCCAGTCTATTTACTTTGAGACAATAGATTTGAGGGGATAGTTTTCAGATGGCATACAATCCGAAGCCAGGACATGTCAGGTATAAAATGATAAGTCTTTTAATTTAGGATAGATGACAATGTTCTATCTTATTCACAAAATTGATGGACTGGGTGTTAGGTTTATCTAAACCTTATAAATTACAAAATGGTAATAGCTGTGCTCTATATTGAGAGAAAGGTTTTGTTTTTATTAGAACAGAAAGGGAGAAATGTTGTGGATGGGCCTGGTGCTGTTCTTGTGAACCAATCCCCTAATGAATAAAGGAGCCCATCACTGGCTGAGTAGGCGAGACTTCTAGGTTGAACAGAGGAAGCTGGAGAGAGTTAGGCCCCTTTTGGAACAAGGACAGAGAGGGGTAAGACGTAGCTGCTAGAGTTTTCCAGTATCATGGCAGATCCACAAGGATTCGCCACCAGAGGGACCAGATTTTAATAAGGCTTACAAGATCAGGTTTTAGTTGTTGTACCGGAGATTGAGTTACCATTGTTTCTGAAAACATAAAAAAATAAATTAATTAAATAAAATAAAAGTCAAGTTTGCTTTCTTGGTTTATTGCAATGAAGTATAGTAAGAGGCTCACTGCCACTTCCAGGTCTAAACCTGCCTAGACTGGCTCCCTCTACAGTGGATGGAGACCCTGTAGCTGCTCAAGCAGCCTAGAGTAAGTGACAGTTAAATATTCAGTCCTAAACATTTATGCTACCCTTGCTAAGGTTCAGAGAATGGCATAGAAGAAGGAACAGAAAGGATGTTAGAACTGCAAGATGGGGCTTTGAATACTACTTCACATGCAGCAAAAAGCTAGTGATGTAGATTCTCAAAGCTAGGGTTGCCTGAGCTCAGGACCAGACCTGTCAATAGCCAAACATAGACCAAGGAGGGACTAATGGTTCTATGTTGGACTGACTATAAGGTACTGATAGATTGGGAATGAGGTGATTCTCTTGGTCTTCAGGTAACCACTGACGAGCACACCAGGCTCCAGAGGATAGCTCCAAACTTTTAACTCTGTGAGGAACCAGGTTAAGCTTAGTGAGTCACAAAACAAAACAAAACAAAACAAAACAAAAAGATTAATGTGGGAAGGGTCCTGTGGGAGGAGGTGGGAGGGAGGAAGGAAAGAGTAGAGAATGAGAGCAAACAGAACACACTGTGTGTGCATGTGAGTGTGTGTGCATGTGAGTGTGTGTGACTGTGTGTGTGACTGTGTGTGTGTGTGTACACGCGTGTGCACACGTGTATAAAATTGTCAAAGAAAAACTGTAATAAGAAATTAAACTCCCGGGCTGGTGAGATGGCTCAGTGGTTAAGAGCACCGACTGCTCTTCTGAAGGTCCCGAGTTCAAATCCCAGCAACCACGTGGTGGCTCACAACCATCCGTAACAAAACCTGATGCCCTTTTCTGGAGTGTCTGAAGACAGCTACAGTGTACTTACATATAATAAATAAATAAATCTTTAAAAAAAAATAAATTAAACTCCCAAGCTCCCTCTACATTTTTACATATAAATCAGTTGCTGTATTGTCAGGTTACATCTAACACTATTCAGCCTGAAGATAAATTACATGAAAAAAAAGGGATTTCCTGCTACTCAGTCGGTATTGCGAGTATAAGAAGACACTTCTCAAAGTGCTCTCTTGAGCCTTCTCACCAGCCACCTTAAGAATGGATATGTCACCTACTCCCAACCTGGGCAGACTATGAAAGCTGACCCTGGTGTTATGGGTGTGGGAGAACTGCCCCTTCCCCGCCCGCACCCCCCCCCCCCCCGTTGCCAGCTTCGGCACTGGGGCTTGGGTGAGCTGGCCCCATGCCTTGCTGAGACAGTGCTGGAGAGCTGGCCCTGGTGGTGTGGGTGCAGGAGAGCTGACCCCCACAGCCTCAGCTCAGAAGAGCTGGTACCAACCCACATCTGAGCAAACTGAGAGAGCAGGCCCCATTGGCAACAGTTCAGGAGAGCTGGCAGGCTGGCCAATTCAACTACCAACCAGGCCCAGAGGCAGGGCTTTGAGTTTGTCCATCCTAACATTTACCCCATCTATGAATTCCTGGAGCACATGAAGGGGCAAGTCTTGCAAATCCAAAGCTGAAAGATCTCCATCACAGGGCAGCAACTGGATATCAGATAGGAGTCTCAGTGAGTATCCAGTATTGATGGTGAAGCAGAAGTCATAGACCTCAAAACAGACCAATGACTCATTGCAATGAACGTTTGCAAGTAAAGCTCTTTGGGCAAAAGGGTGAACTGTGTGACACACCGCAGTTTCTACCAAGAGGAGAGTTGTTGTTGTTGTTATTGTTTGTTTGTTGTATTTTTTAAACTTTAATTATTTTTTTCTTTCAGGGAGTTTGCAAGGGCAGGGCTATATATGGAGGGATGGGGAGGTGAGTGGGGTTGGGATACGTGATGTGAAATTCACAAAGAATCAGTAAAAGTTTTTTTTCACTTTTTTATTAGATATTTTCTTAATGTACATTTCAAATGCTATCTCGAAAGTTCCCTATACTCCCCCCGGCCCCGCCCTGTGCCCCTGGCCTAAGACTAAAGGATGGACTATTTAGAAACTCTTACAGCTCGATTTTGTACATAAAGCCATGCTAGTCCGATACCTTCTTTTTTTTTTCCAATTTTTTATTAGATATTTTCTTCATTTACATTTCAGGTTTTTTTAATTATAAAGGCAAATGAGAAAGAAAGAAAGAAAGAAAGAAAGAAAGAAAGAAAGAAAGAAAGAAAGAAAGAAAGAAAGAAAGAAAAGAGGTGGGTAACTCACTTCTACCTGACAGTACAGCGAGGAGCCTTCCAGTACTCCCTGACTTCTTATGTAGGAATGTCTTGGCTCATCTTCAGTCAGTCGGTGGGTCTGGGTACTCATATTTCCAGGTATCTCCAACTCAGTGCTTTAGCTCCTCCACTGTTTCAGCTTTGAAGTGGCAGGTGGCAGATAAATGGTGTTATGTTAAAAGATAGCCTTTGCGGATGTGGAAAAGCCAATACCAGTTTAACACACTGTGGCTCTGTTGGGTTGGACATGGCTGGGACAAGGTGATCAGGGCAAAACTAGTTTCTTCTGTTATTCTGGAAATTTTATGAGAATCAGAACTTTCCCATTCTCTCATTTGTGTTTTTAATGGAGTGAATTATAATGAAGGTCACAGTGTCCATGAATACCATCGAGATCTTAGATCTACTCTAGTGATGTGTGGTCCATCCAGGCAGAGATGAACATTAGAGTAGCTTTCTGGCAGGGACTGGCTGACTTTGTTTTAATCAGTATGAACACTGTGTTCCTGTGGCACACAGTAGTCTAGCAACATCTAAAATAGACATTTTAAAATAAAATTTCATTAATTGGGAATTTATAAAGGCAGCAAATGATGGGCTGATCATAAGTGTCTACTACAGTGCTTTGTAGTATAATGACAATTCATAAAATCTTCCCTTATACAGGAACAAGTAGGGGTCAGTGTTTCTACATATATTGAGCAGCAAGACATCATGAGGACATTGCTGAAACCCTTTCGAGATGCTGAGCAAGTGAGAGAGGAGCGTTAGTGTTGGGGATTGGTTTTAATGTTTTGAATTGATTTGGTTCCCTAATTGGGAATCTGTGTGTCCAGATGCTGAAAGTCCTTGGCCCCAATTGGTTACCGATCAAATAAAGATGCCAGTGGCCAGTGGCTGGGCAAAAGGAGTCAGGGTGGAAACCTTAGAGTTGAGCAGGATAAGACTGACACAGCAGTCTCCTGAGAAGCTTTGCCAGATCCTGACTAATACAGATACGGATGCTCGAAGCCAACCATCGGACTGAGCACAGGGACCCCAATGGAGGAGTTAGGGGAAGAACTGAAGGAAGTATTTTTTGAGAGCACAAAAAAGCTGTGTTCCAGAGATAGCCAAGGTTGTATCTGCTGCAGCAGCAGCAGCAGCAGCAGCAGCAGCAGCAGCAGCAGCAGCAGCAGCAGCAGCAGCAGCTATACTTAGTAATGTGTAAGAGTCACCCAGACAGTACTGGTTTTTAAGGCATGAATGTGTTATGAAGAACAACTAAGGCTTGGCACTGTGAGAGGCCATGGATGGCCATTGCTGAAAGTGCAGCCTCAGTTGCAATTGATGGCCCAGGACTGAAGGGGTCATGAAAAAGAGTTGAGGCTTGGCACCATGAAGAGAGCCTATGAGAGGCTACTGGTGAAGCCTAGTTGCAGCAGAAGACCCCAGTATATTGGAAATGCCAGTACCATGGGATGATCACCAAGAACAGCAGCAGCACTGGAGTGGATCAACATGAGCTTAGAGTGCTACAGAGGGCAGAGCTGGAGAAGTGACGCCAGCCCTTTGGAGGAGCCCAGAAGATCATGTGTGGATCCCAGACATTGAAGAAGTTAGAACATTGTAGATGCTTTGTAGAACCCAAGATGGTCAAAATGCCAGAGCTGTGGGTTATCTGCTGAAGCAAGCTCCTAACAGGAGGTAGAACCAGCCCAGGAGAAAGAAGTTCAACAAAGATTAAAAAAAAAAGTGGAGATCTTACTTTGACATCAGCCATGAAGATGCAAAGTTTGAAGTGTGCCCAGCTGGTTTCCTGCCCTGGTTTGGGAATTATAGTTAAATGATTAGGTGAATCTCAGAAGAGACTTTTAACTTTGGACTTTTAATATTGTTGAGACTGCTATAGAATATGGGGTCTTTGGAAGTTGGACGAAATGAATTTTGCATTATGCTATGTTTAGATATGGCTCCCATAGACTCATATGTTTGAAAAAACCTATGGGGCCAGGGAGTGGAATGTAATGGTTTGTATATGCTAGGCCTAGGGAGTAGCATAATTAGATGTCACTGTGGGAGTGGGCTTTAAGACCCTCATCCTAGCTGCCTTGAAGCAAGACTTCTACTAGCAGCCTTCAGATGAAGATGTAGAACTCTCAGCTCTGCCTGCATCATGCCTGCCTAGATACTGCCCTGCTCCCACCTTGAAGATGATGGACTGAACCTCTAAACCTGTAAGCCAGCCCAATTAAATGTTGTCCTTTATAATACTTGCCTTGGTCATGGTGTCTGTTCACAGCAGTAAAACCCTAACTAAGACACCTACTGTTGTGGTTTCTCCAGGAAGATGATACAAGAAATTTCTATTCTATAAGTCTATAGGGTAAGTATAATTTCCTTACCCCGCCCCAAAAGGGAGACAGACTGATGGTGGATCCAGAGCAGCATCTGTGAAACCGGAAGTTCAGGATGAAGAAAGTCAAGATATAAAGCCACCAACAGAAGAATAAGAGGGACACACACAGTATTACTTTTCTGTTGCTAAGATTCCTTCCCTGGGGGAGGTGTTTACCCTCCCCTAAGATACCAAGGACAAACCAAGGTAATATTCCACCAAAATTCCCCAAACCAAGGTAACATTCTGCCAAACTTTCCCAAGGGTTTACTTTCAGCTTACTTACAGAGCAGTAGGTGAGGGGTTCCAGGCATGAATGTAGGTATCTTTAAAGCTGCCACACTGGAAGGTCTGCATCCAGAATGGATGATAGCTTCCTCTGGGCTTCACTACCCTCATCTTACCTCTTCTATATACAATGTATCTCTCAGAGACCTGGAGGCTGTATACAATTAATGCATATTTGTGTAGAAATGGTTAGAAGGGATGACTGAATACCCAGGTGAGAGTCCTATGACCTTTCCCTTCTTCCTTCCAAGAGGAAAGATCAACAGTCAAGAAGCCCAGCTGTGATGACCTTTGGTGAGTGGGCCCAGCTAGACTTCTGAAGATCGTTACAGTTTGGAGGTTTGTACAACAAATGTCATGACCAAAAGCAACCTGAAGAAAAAGTTTTATCTAGCTTATACTTCCCAGGGGACAATCCACCCTGAAGGAAGGTGGGAGGTGGGGAGAGATTTACTCACAACCAAAGATATAGAGAAGAACTCATGGAGGAATGCTTCTTGTGGCTTACTCTCTGGCTTGCTGTCAACTAGATATCTCCTATGGACTAAGATATCCTGCCCAGGATGGTACTGTCCAGTGTGCATAGATCCTCCCACATCAATTAACAATTAATATGATAAATACAGGCACGGGCCAATCTGATCTGGGAAATTCTGCTATCAAGGTTTCTCCAATTAGACAAGTCTAGGAGGATTAACCTGACAGTTAAGGCTAATCAGGACAATTACTGCATGTGACAAAATTAAGTAGGGCTTTCTCCATGGTGAAATCAAGACGAGTGGGGTAAGCTAGATCTGTCAGAGAAGTGCATCCATGAACTCTGAGCACATCTGGTGCAGCAAGAGCCTCAAATAGACAGTTCATACTACAGGAAACCCAGACCAGATGCTGAAATAAGCATCCAGAAATCACCACAGGTACACTAAAAGGGGACCTAGGATTCTGGAACTGCCAGATTTCCAAACCACAGCATTCCCACTCCAAGTGAGTGAACCATGGATAGTTCACCATGGGGGTTGGATTTAGCATGCTGAGATCTACCCACAACAACCCAGGCACATCTCCAGAGAACAGGGTGTGGAACTCGAAAGATGATATATCTACAATTCTTATCATTTTCTTGTCCGCTTATTGCTTCACGGAGCATAAGATCATCTGGGACCCTGGGAAGAGCACGACAGAATAGGGAACGTTGTGTAGCATCCAGACAAGAGCACTGAACCCTGAGCTGTGCAAATTCTGGAGATAAGGGTCAGAGAACAGCAAGGGTATCTGGTGCAGAGTGAATCTCAACAGTTCTGTGCCCATTCCTGCACGGCAGAAAGGACCTTCAGGGGTCACAGAATGCTCGTGAGTGACCTTGGCAGACAGAACTAAGATAGATACAAGGAGTAGGCCTCTCCAAGCTAGTAAGAAGCATTTATAGAGAACACAATGCCTCCTGTTTCATTTCATTACTCATTTGTGTTGGTATTATTCTAATCTTTAACTTTTTATTTTTATAAATACATTTTTACAAAATTTTTATGTACTTTTGTGTTCAGTTGATATATTGTAGCTTGTATCTTATAAGAAATTTCTGTGTCACTCTCTCTTTTTTCTAACTTTAACATAAAGTATTCTCTCTTTTTTTCATATCTCAAACTTCTGGATCCAGTTCAACTGTTGTAAGGGCCCCCAAATGGAGACAATGAACTAGAGAAGAAGGAGATGGTCAAGTGAGGTGGTCAGGGGACTCTTGCAGCTCTGGCTGATCAGCAATTAGGTTGCTTCTGTATTTATCCATATTTCACAGAACAAAGACAGACTAACGACTATCCAAGAAGTACAGATTAAATCATTTTGTCTCCAGACATGTGTTTAATTTTTCATTATATATCCAGGGGTTATAAGTTTAACCACAATTAGAAAGTACAACTAGAACACATTTTATTTTTATTATCAGCCCTATAACTCTAATTCAAAGACTCTAAAGAAGTCTCCACCAAAACAAAACATTTATTATATGACAGCTTGCTTTTAGGCTGGCAGTATTTGCAACTTTACGGCTCTCTAGACAAACAGAAAATATCTGAAGCAGTCTTTTTATGAATAGAAAATACTAATACCTAACTCCTTTTATTTATATCCTTTCATCATCTAAACTATTAAGAACTAAAGGTTGTTTTAATCAACCTATCTTATTTACTAAGTTCTATTCCTTTAGATGCACACCTGGTATGATCTCTTATCTTTAAACTACATTTTCAGAGAGCTCTAAGGATATTATAAACAGAAGCCTTGAATCTGTTAGCCAGTTGGAGTTTGTAAACTATCTCTATGTTTACCCTGTTCCAATTATACCATTTGAACTGTAGTGGTTTTAATGTGTTTTGCTCCCATAGATACATGCATTTGAATTCTTGGCTTACAGGGGGGGACTCTATTAGGAGGTGAGTCCCTGTTAGAATAGGTGTGGCCTTGTTGCAGGAAATGTGTCATTGTGGGGGGAGGCTCTGAAGTCCTACGATTAAGCTCTGCCCATGGCAGAAGAGCCAGCCTCTCCTGGTTGCCTTTGAGTCAAGATGCAGAACTCTCAGCTCCTTCTCCAGCACCATGTCTGGCTGCAGGCTGCATGCTTCTTGCTATGATAATGGACTAAACCTCTGAAACTGTAAGCCAGTCTCAATGAAATGTTTACCTTTATAAGAGTTGCCATGATCATGGTGTCTCTTTATAGAAATGGAAACCCTCACTAAGATAGGGGTAGATACCCCAAGAAGATTCCTGTGGTCATGGCCACACATAAAAGAACCCTAGCATCTTTGTGCTTATCACAGTCTCCAGGGCATAAAGGAAGACTTCCCAATAGGGCCAGATAAAATCATTTCCCTAAAGAAGAAAGAATAGTAAGTTTAGGGGTTTCCTAAAAAGACCCAGACATAACTTCTTGATAAAAGACATAAAATGAATCATAATGTAGAAAGTTCCCAAGAATGCAACAAGCAGAGACCAAAACCTGAAAGTGGTGAACAGAATGACAGTGATTGCAACATTCAGCTCAGCTTTCCTGGAACTGTGCCAAACAGCTGTGCTGGCTTCACCTTCACTGTTTCCAGTGGATATGGCTATGCCATCAAACCTATATAGACTCCTATTTTGCCTTTAGTTTATCAATTATTGTCACTTTCCAATCTCCCTTTCATGTCAATATTTAAATGCTAACACTAGTCACATGCCCCAAAACAAACTAGAAAACTATAAACTACATTTTCTTCATCTAATACCCTGTCTCCATACTTTATAAGGCTCATGGAACACTGCAGAAGAGGAAGCAGAGCAAATGAAGCTTTGTGAGTTAGTTTTGGAAAAGATCTAAGATTTATGTTGAAATTCATTTTTTTTACATGAGAATATTCAATTATTTTTATTCAAACCATTTCAAAGGTGAATCTTTCTTATATATTGTGGTTATTCCCTTGTGAGAAGGCAGTCTGGATGTCAAAAGGAGGCAATCCAAGCTACAGACTGGAATCATATATCTGCAAAAGTAATCTCAGAAGCTAGGAGTATAGCTTGGATCATTCTCTGTGCAAGCATAAGGACGTGAGTTCAAACCCACAGGACCACATTAGAAGCCAGGCGTGGTCATGAATGCCTGCAGCCCACTGCCGTGGGTGTGGACACAGAGCTCAGTGCCGTGGGTGTGAGTGTGGACACAGAGCCCAGCGCTGTGGGTATGGACACAGAAGTTATTTGAGTTCAACGGTTGCCATCCTAGCTTCAGCATTAGTGAAAAATATTTTCTCAGGGGAAAAAGGTGAATCATGACAGAAGGGGACACCTGATCTTCTCCTCTGGCCCCTGTACCTATGGCGTGTGCACTCCCACATACATTGCACAGAGCCCCACCTACCCACACTGAGAGACATTTCAGATAAATATCAGGGTCCAGTAACATAGTGGAAGTTTTTAAAGAAAGACAGAGCATTCTCTCTTTCTCTGGAATATGTTACAAATTTCACATGTTATCTTGGCTCAAATGGTGAGGGTTCATCTAAGGCAGCTTGGGAGCTCTAAAGAGCCCTTTGGTTTAACTAAAGAATGACAATCAAAATAATTCCATAAGTGATTAGGGTACCATATACAGATGTGAAATGTGGGCTGTTTGGGAAAAATTAGGAAGTGAGGCCTTTGTGGAGGAGGTGTGTCCCTGGGGATGGGTGCTGAGATGTCAAAAACCCACACCACCCGGGTGGTCCATCACATAATCAGCCACCAAACGCAGACACTACTGCATACACCAGCAGGACATTGCTAAAAGGACCCTGATTTAGCTGTCTCCTGGGAAGCTTTGACAGTTCCTGACAAACGCAGAAGTGGATGCTCACAATCATCTATAGGGCAGTACACAGGGTCCCT
>LR753309.1:2770157-2843461 GCA_902729485.2 Mus minutoides
AGAGAGAGTACCCAAGAGTTGTAGGGGTCTGCAACCCTATAGATGGAACAACAATATGAACTAATCAGAACCCCCAGAGCTCATGTCTCTAGCTGTATATGTATTAGAAGATGGCCTAGTTGGCCATTATTCGGGAAGAAAGGCCCTTGGTCTAGCAATGTTTATAGGCCCCAGTACAGGGGAATGCCAGGGCCAAGTATCGGGAGAGAGAGGGTAGGGGAGCAGGGCAGGGGGAGGATATAGGGGACTTTTGGATAACACTTGAAATGTAAATGAAGAAACTCTCTAATAATAAATAAATAAAAATAAAATTAAAAAATGGAAAAAAAAAAGAAATGACAAGGACATCAAAAAAATAAAATAAAATAAAATAAAACCCACACCAAGTGCAATCCCACCCCTCTCCCTCTCTTTGTTTCTACCTGCAGCTTACAGATCAAATCTGAGGTCTCAGCTACTGCTTCAGCACCCTGCCTGTCTGCCACCTTTCTTCTCACCATCATGCTCCTGGACTAACCCCCTGAAAGTGTAAGCAAGCACCCAATTAAATGCTTCCTTCTATAAGTTACCTTGGTCGTGGTGTCTCTTCACAGTAATAGAACAGTAACTGAGATGGTACCCAATTTTATTTTTTAACCAAAGTCCTTAAAACCTTGTGAATGGAAAAATGATGGACAGCTGGAATCTGTTCCCATAGATATTATCTGTGAAATCTGAGAATAGCCAAGTTTGTGCCTTTGATTTTCAAAACTGTGTCAGTAATATGTGAAGGAAGGAAGCAAGCACAGAAGTGTATCCTATTTCAGATGGTGATTGGAATGGACACCAGCTTCCCAGCACCTCCATCAGACAATGAATCAGACTCTGAATCACCAGTTAGGGCCTGACCTGCTTCTGGGGGGTGAGGAAAGTGAACATGTGCTTTAACAAGCAGGCATGCACATTCACCACCGATGTAAATCAGCAAGGAGTGAGGCTGACTGTACTGGACAGGACGATGTATTTGTATAAACAAGGACTGCTCTGTGTCATCCATGTTGGAGAATACCCCATGACCGTCAGTTCCAAGAGTGTACATGTGTTATCTCATTATTTTTTGTATAATTTATTAAAGATGACTTATTGAGATGATTTTAATAAGCAAATATCTTGTAAAACACATGAAACTCAAGGAAAAAGGAAGACCAAAGTGTGGATACTTCTATCCTTCTTAGAAGGGGGAGCAAAATACCCATGGAAGGAGTTACAGAGACAAAGTTCAGAAAAGAGACTGAAGGCATGACCATCCAGAAACTTCCCCACCTGGGGATCCATCCCATATACAACCACCAAACCCAGACACTATTGCAGATGCTAACAAGAGCTTGCTGACAGGAGCCTGATATAGCTGTCTCCTGAGAGGCTCTGCCAGTGCCTGATTAACACTGAAGTGGGTGCTCACAGTCATCCCTTATACTGAACACAGGGTCCCCTATGAAGGATATAGAGAAAGTACTCAAGGAGCTGAAAGGGTTTGCAGCCCCTAGGAGGAACTAACCAGTACTCCCAGAGCTCCTTGGAACTAAACCACCAATCAAAGAAAACACATGGTGGGACTCATGGCTCTAACTGTATATGTAGATGAGGATGGCCTAGTCGGTCATCAATGAGAGGAGAGGCCCTAGGTCCTGTGAAGGCTCTATGCCCCAGTATAGGGGAATGCCAGGACCAGGAAATGGGAGTGGGTGGGTTGAGAAGCAGGAGAAGGGGGGGAGGATAGGGGATTTTCAGAGGGGAAACTGGAAAAGGGGATCACATTTGAAATGTAAATAAAGAAAATATCTAATAAAAATAATTTTATTATAGAATAAAAAAATAAGCAAATATCTTAAGTTGAAAACTGATGCGTCGTTGATATATCAATAAATCACAAAGCTTCTAAAACTAGAGACAGTAAATAAGTAAAAAGCTGTGCATTCAGCTAAAGATAAAAATGGTTCTCAAATGCAACATCTTCTTTTCTCAAGAAAGAAATAAACGTTCCTCTTGGCTGCCTGCTGCTTTCTAACTATTCTCCTTCTGGCTGTATCATGCTGTATTTTAATTCTCAGTTCACATGTTTGTGATGGAGGCATGAGATTAATAGTCACAATTGCATTGTAATGAAATGGAAATTTTCATGCGACTTGTAATAACACTTAACTCTGCTTGTTTGGAGTGTGCCAGACCCTGAATTCTCCCCAACACAAGAAGAAAGCAGGCCAGACAAGCAGCAAGGGCAACAACAACTGAAGGCCAGTCACAGCTGGCTGCTGATCCACAGAATCCACACACATAGAGAGGCACATATGGTGGTTGTTTTACCTGTGTTTCTGGATAGCCGTTTGTTTTAAATAAAAACATGGCAAGTTCTAAGACTCTATTCATGTTTCCGCCATTTCCTGTCTTATTTAGGGTTTCATTGTTGCAGTAAAACACCATGACCAGGAAGCAAGTTGGAAAGAAACAGGTTTATTTGGCTTATACTTCCATATTGCTGTTCATCACCAAAGGAAGTCAGGACAGGAACAAGGCAGGAACCTGGAGGCAGGAGCTGACAGAGTCATGGAAGGGTGCTGCTTACTAGCTTGCTTCCCGTGGCTTGTTCAGCCTGCTTTCTTATAGAACCCAGGACCATCAGCCCCACCCACGATGGACTGGTCCTCCCCACATTGATCACTAATTAGAAAAATGACTTACAGCCAGATCTTATGGAAGCATTTTCTCAACTGAGGTTTGGTCCTTTCAGATAACTCTAGCATGTGTCAAGTTGACATTAGACTAGCCAGCACAGCAGCTCTTTTATATAATCTGTGTTTCTGGGTGAGTTCAATGGCAGTCTAAGTTAGGACATGGAGTGTGTGGGGCAGTGTGATCCTCCAATTCTTTTTTTTTTTTTTTTTTGGTTTTTTTCGAGACAGGGTTTCTTAGTATAGCCCTAGCTGTCCTGGGACTCACTTTGTAGATCAGGCTGGCCTTGAACTCAGAAATCTGCCTGCCTCTGCCTCCTGAGTGCTGGGATTAAAGGTGTGCACCACCACGCCCGCCTGGCCCTCCAATTCTTACTGGGTTTTTTAAGAGAAGAGCATTCCCACCTGACCTTAGGCATCTGGGATTGCCATCACTTGCTGGTAAACATCATTAGTGACATGGCCTCTAGCAACACCACTGTATTCACTCATTCTTTGTTTTGCACGTTGTTTCTGACTTAGCTTTATGCACCCCAGGCTGGCTTGAACTTGGATGTAGCTGAGGATGACTTCCATCTTCTAATGCTCCAAGCTCCACTGCTTCGTCCTGATCACAGATGTGTGACAGCACATGTAGTCTTTGCAGGCTGGGGCAACAAATCCAGACACACTCTGGTAGCTGAGCTGTATCCCCAACCTGGTAACTCATTCTGTCTCTCCACCCAAGCAGCCTGGCTCTGCACCTCTACAACCTTTAAGCATTTACTCTTCCCTCCACTGTTGCCTGCTTTCTTTATCCACTGTGAGGATGTTGGCCTTGAGGGGCCTTCCCTAAGGTCCACCTACTGAGACAACATGGGAGCTCTCCATCTGCCACTGACTCTTCTCTGAGGTCCTCCCACATTTCTTGAGAGATTGATATTGCTCCTTCCAGGTTTGTTATGGTAAAGGGCAGGTTGAATCTGCAGGATAGGAAGATGCTTCTGGGTCCCCAAACTTCCTGAAACTTCCTTTAATCTCCAAGTTTATCCCATCAAGCTTAGGAAGAAATGTTACTTCTTACGCTCGTTGAGCTGATTTTTTAAAAAAATTTGTTCCCCTCCTCTAGGTTCTGAATCTGTGGCCTTCTATCTAAAGTGTACATTTCTTTTCTCAACCAGGCTTGTTCCTTGGACATGAAAAGCACTTGGCTTTCAGAGCATGTGTTAGCTAAGGAGTTACAATTTTGAAACTCCAAGCTGAATGATGATGGTATGTGCTAAGGTGTGTTCACCCTTCCTCCAGGAACAATGCATAACAGAAAGCCATTGTTCCCTTCTTATTGACAGGAAGATAGTAAAGTAAAAGAATTGAAAAATGTGACTTAATAGCAAAATGTTCCCCTAAAGTGCTTGTTTGTCCCCAAATGACTTTAACCTTTCGATGGAAAGACCACATATATAAACTGGAAAATACACAAACCAGACAAAACAGACAAAGAGCTGTGATCGCAAAGGTATGAGTATCAGCGCTGGGAGAAAGAAGCCCGTATCTCATTCCAGAGCAGCGCCTATGCCCTCTTCTAGAGAGGCTGACAATTTTGAATACTCAATTTCCTAGTTTCTTTCCCGGAGTGGTGAATTAGTTAAACTGCTCTATGTTCCCAACGGGTCACGCTTCCAGTCACCCGCCAGAGCCCTCTGGATTTGCGAATGGATTTGCGTGCGTAAGCGAGTTAATTTTGATATGCCTTGGCAAACTCAATATCTGGCCACTTCTAATCCTCCTCACGGCTAGCATATATTTCTCTCCGGTACTCCTGGTTTACACCTTCTAATTCTGTTTTATTTTTGCTGCTCTGTTACCTTCTAGGAATCTCCCCCATAGGACCACTTTCCCCTTCCACCTACATTTGGATGATTTTTCTTCTGTAGCTCCTAAACTCTGTCTCCTTCTCTCTCTCCTATTTGTCCCAAGTCTGGGAATCCTAAAAGTCCCTCCCCTGTCTTGTTTAGCCATTGGCTGCTGGAATCTTTATTTACCAATTGGAACCAACTGTGGGCAGGGTCCCTCAGTGTCTTCTGTGCATACACTTGTGGAAGCAGTTTGGAGGACCAAAGCTATCCTTATAACACAAGCAGCATTAAGTCAAACCCACTTCACCTTCGAAGTTGGGGGGCAGCAGCAAGATTCTGCCAATGAAACAAATGTCTCCATGTTAAGGAGAATCTAAGCAGGTTCTTGCATTCTGAATGAAAGAGATATAGATGGAAGCAACTCATAACAACCTCCTCCTCTTGACTCACTGTCTCAATAGGTAAATCCCCCATCTTTCTCTAGCCTTTGGAGTAAGGATATTTGTGATGAGAAGGACCAAGTGAAACCCTTCGAGTCCTCTCTCAATAGGAAAAGATTTCAAAGAACAATGTCATGTTCCTGGAGCTCTGGAAGAACTGGGACGTTCGCCAACGCCGTGAAGGATATAAAAGTAGTCATCCAATTTAATTTCTATTCATTTCCTCCACAAAAGCTCAGAGAAAAGACAGTTTTTGGAAAGGATAATATATACAATATAATATTATATGTAAAATATGTGATATACAGTATAGTATAATATTTTACATACATGTTAAGGCTAATTAGGAAGAAACTTGAATACAGCTGGTCTTTTTCCTACTGTCTCATTATTGTAGAAAAATGGCACAGGAACAGATACCTATGATGCTGCTATATTTAGGAAATATTCCCTGTCCTGACACAAATAACAAAGAAATCCAGAGGCAATATGCTTCTTGCCTGACCAGGACAGCAGGACATTCATTAGTTCTTCCCTGTCCCATGCAAGGATATTTTGAGAAATTTAATATTCTTACCATCTATCTTGCCCATCATTTTCTATGACATTTGTGTAGATGAGCCAGGATTAGAAAATTCCTTGGATTCCCAAGTAAGACTGATAAAATATGGAAAGATAGCACCATAAAAATATGGACCTCCAGCCAGACGTGGTGGCGCACGCCTTTAATCCCAGCACTTGGGAGGCAGAGGCAGGCGGATTTCTGAGTTCGAGGCCAGCCTGGTCTACAGAGTGAGTTCCAGGACAGCCAAGGCTACACAGAGAAACCCTGTCTCGAAAAACCAAATATATATATATATATATATATATATATATATATATATATATATATATATATCTCCAGTCATGGAAAAAGAGGCACAATTCTTATATGTTTTTGTGTATTTAGGAGGCTACTCACATGGAACTTGGGTCTCTTTTTGTAGCACATATGTAGAGTGAGCTGAAATGTTCACTTCCATCTTTGAACTGGACTCATGCCAAGAAAGGCAGAGCTGGAAAAAGATGAGCTGAGAACAAAGCTATAAGTTTTCATGTCACCCATGATTTACATTTTGAGAAACAATTCTCCTATTGCTCTAAACCCCATTTAGAAATATAATATTTGGCTCTGGGACATGAATAAGCATGAGAACTTTGACTCCAAAGATAAAAATGATTATTTTGTGTTCCATTTCATTATATAACTGAGGTTTCCAGAAGCACTGCTACATGGAAGCATCAGATACCCCCTCCAGAATAAGTGTGTTCTGAAGGCACAAATGAGTCGCATAAGTGAATAGCTCACTTTCCCACTAGGATGCCCCTGGGCCCTGATGTCACCCTCAAAATACTTAGAATGAATTTTGTTATCCAGTTTACTGAAAGGAAAGGTTAGAACTTGGGCTGCATCAGGGTTGGTGTGATATGCCAGTACCTCCTGGAAATGCACTGATGTCATGGTGGAACTTTTCTCTGGGATTTTGGTGTAGAGTCTGTGTTAACATCAGTGTGTGGTACCTGCGTTCCCAATGCCAAAACATAGTCTTCATCATTCATGGATTCACATTTGCCAAGTTATCTAGTTGATAAAATGTGCTCTTAATTCTAAAATCAGTACTTTCATGCTTCCTTGAGGATGGGTACAGGATGGCCAAAAACAATTTTAGGTGTCCTGTGAACATATTTCTAGGTCAGGCTGAATACGTAATACTCCACCCTCTTGTTCTATCAAATACTCCAATAAGCATTATTGTGTGAGCTGTGTATCCCTGTAGTTTTTGACATTTTTTTATTATTAGATATTTTCTTTATTTACATTCCAAATGTTATCCCCTTTCCTGGTTTTCCCTCTGAAAACCCCCTATCCCCTCCACCCTCCCCCTGCTCACCAACCCACCCACTCCCACTTCCTGGCCCTAACATTCCCCTATACTGGGGCATAGAATCTTCACAGGACCAAGGGCCTCTCCTTCCACTGATGACCAAAAAGGCCATCCTCTGCTACATATGCAGCTAGAGTGATGAGTCCACCATGTGTTTTCTTTGGTTGGTGGTTTAGTCCCAGGGAGCTCTGGGGGTACTGGTTAGTTCATATTGATGTTCCTCTTAGAGGGCTGCAAACCCCTTCAGCTCCTTTAGGTACTTTCTCTAGCTCCTTCATTTGGGACCCTGTGCTCAGTCGCATGGATGGCTGTGAGCATCCAATTCTGTATTTGTCAGACACTGGCAGAGCCTCCCAGGAGATAGCTATATCAGGCTCCTGAGAGCAAGCTCTTGTTGGCATCTACAATAGTGTCTGGGTTTGGTGGTGCTTATGGGATGGATTCCCAGGTGGGGCAGTCTCTGAGTTCTTTGTTGATTTTGCTGCTTACAGTGGTACCCACAGAGAGAGCTGACATGCTGTCTATTGCTCTCAGGCACAAGAATGATGTGCATTGAGGTACATGCACATGTGTCAGGAGAGCTCCATTCAGGCATATGTCACAATGCTGCTGGTCATGAGGTCAATGTTAGGCAATCAACAATACAGTGTGAGAAAAAGAAGTAATCTCTTGTATAAGTCAGACTTTGGTAATAAGAAATTGAGGTTACATTGCTTCAGGGAGTATGATTCTCCACAGAAATAGAGTCCATAGAAAGTATCTACAGTCTATTAGGAAATATTGTCTGCCTGTCTGTCTGTCTATCATCTAAAGAAAAATTAAAACCAATTGACTCATGCACCTGTGTAGACTGAGGTGTTCAGCCCTAGGAGCACTGATGGTGTGAGATTCTAGACTCCCCAAGACCTTGGAGAGCCTCTTATGTAAATTCCATTCAAAAACAAATGACAACAGAAGAGCAGCGGTTTGGCCTAAGTGCAGTGAGACAGAGCAGGAATTCTTCCTTGTTTGGTAACCAGTTAGATCCTTACTAGATCTAACTGGCTCAACTGGTAACAGTAAACTCCCAGAAACAACCTTACAGACTTGCATAGCCAAGCATGTGGTACCCTTTCGCCAGGCCATGTTGATACATAAAATTAAGATCACATCTAGAGCCAAGAAAATGGGAAACTCTTGCCTAGTACTTGTTTGCTTACACATTTCAAATGGCAGCAGAACATAAGTTGCAAAGCTTCTGTAAGGCGAAAGATACTGTCAATAAGACAAAAAGGCCACCAACAGATTGGGAAAGGATCTTTACCAATCCTAAATTAGATAGGGGACTAATATCCAATATATATAAAGTACTCAAGAAGGTGGACACTAGAAAATCAAATAACCCCATTAAAAAATGGGGCATAGAGCTAATCAAAGAATTCTCAACTGAGGAATACCGAAGGGCTGAGAAGCACCTGAAAAAATGTTCAACATCCTTAATCATCAGGGAAATGCAAATCAAAACATCCCTGAGATTCTACCTCACACCAGTCAGAATGGCTAAGATCAAAAATTCAGGTGACAGCAGATGCTGGTGTGGATGTGGAGAAAGAGGAACACTTCTCCATTGTTGGTGGGATTGCAAGCTTGTACAACCACTCTGGAAATGAGTCTGGCGGTTCCTCAGAAAATTGGACATAGTACTACCGGAGTATCCTGCAATACCTCTCCTAGGCATATATTCTGAAGATGTTCCAACTGGTAATAAGGACACATGCTCCACTATTTTCATAGCAGCCTTATTTATAATAGCCAGAAGCTGGAAAGAACCCTCAACAGAGGAATGGATACAGAAAATGTGGTAAATATACACAGTGGAGTACTACACAGCTATTAAAAACAATGAATTTATGAAATTCCTAGGCAAATGGATGGATCTGGAGGGTATCATCCTGAGTGAGGTAACCTAATCACAAAAGAACTCACATAACATGTACTCACTGGTAAGTGGATATTAGCCCAGAAACTTAGATTACCCAAGATACAATTTGCAAAACACATGAAACTCAAGAAGAATGAAGACCGAAGTGTGGACACTCTGCCCTTTTTAGAATTAGGAACAAAGCACACATTGAAGGAGTTACAGAGATCAAGTGTGGAGCTGAGACAAAAGGATGGACCAACCAGTGACTGCTGCAGCCGAGGATCCATCCCATAATCAACCACTAAACACAGACACTATTGCATACGCCAGCAAGATATTGCTGAAAAGGCTCTGATATAGCTGTGTGAGGCTATGCCAGTGCCTGGCAAACACAGAAGTGGATGCTCACAGTCAGCTATTAGATGGAACACAGGGTTCCCAAGGGAGGAGCTAGAGAAAGTACCCAAGAAGCTGAAGGGGTCTCCAACCCTATAAATGGAAGAACAATATGAACTAACCAGTACCCCCAGAGCTCGTGTCTCTAGCTGCATATGTAGCAAATGATGGCCTAGTTGGCCATCATTGGAAAGAGAGGCCCTTTGGTCATGCAAACTTTATATGCCCCAGTACAGGGGAATGCCAGGGACAAAATGTGGGAGTGGGTGGGTAGGGGAGCAGGGTGTGGGATGGGGGAGGGTATAGGGGACTTTTGGGATAGCATTTGAAATGTAAATGAAGAAAATATCTAATAAAAATTGGAAAAAAATTTTTAAAAAAAGAAAGAAAGAGAGATAGTGAAAGAAATTAAGCATTACTATCTACTATATGGAGTTAAAATTTTCAGGGCAAGCTTAGCAAAGTAAGTTTAGAATTCTTATTATAGTCATGTATGGCAGACTACATTATATAATAGAAGAAAGTTTGGTGGGGTCCTCTGGTAATGGAGGTCCCCCACAAACAATTTAGAATACAGCTGAGTCACTCCCATATACAGGAATTTACAATGATGTAGGAAGAAGACTGGGCTGTGGTTTAAGGAGGAACTAGAGTATTGCATTATTCAGGAAAAGGTTAGCAAGAGCAGAACTTCCTAGGACATACTTTCACTAGCCCAGAGGAAGGAAAAGCATAGTTAGGTATTTACTAGAGCTGGCTGGTGGTAGGTTAAACAATAAATCAGAACTAGAGCTATGGCTTGGGTGTGAAAGCCCTTGCCCCTGGGGCATAAAGGCCTCATACCTGGCTTCTAGGAATAAGCTGACCTTAGATAGGGCTGACATTGTCTCAGTTGTTACACTGCCTGGCTCCTGCTAGCTTTTATGTATGCATTGCTCTGTTTTGTGTAAAGAGTCAGCATGCACGTGATGACCTTAATGTATCACCTAACTTCCTTGTTTTCTTCTGTAATATAAGTCTGATGCTTGCTTTGAGAAATTACATTCAGATTCAACACTCAAAAAAAAAAAAAAAATCTTAAACTATCAGCCGAGGTAGGTGGCAGCAAATGAGTATGTGGCAGAAGAATTTTTAATAACCATCACACACACACACACACACACACACACACACACAACATCACTCTGTGTGTGTATGTTTGTGTGTGTGTTTATCAATATGAACTCCTAAAAAAGTGTATAGGTTTGAGTCTCTTGTCAATCATTTTGATAGGAAAAGTATAAGCATGCCAGAACAAAGAAACCCCACATCAGAGAGCAATGGAGGCTGCTGTTGGGTCCATCATCCCCTTCTTTCTTATTTTGTGTGTTTCTCCATTCAGACAGGGCATGCAATGTAATGGATTCTTTTTTATTTCAAGACAGTGTCTCACTATGAAGCCCAGTTGGCCTGGAACTTGTTATGTAGATCAGGCCTGTCTCTAACTTACAGAATCCACCTACTTCTCAAGTGCTAGGACTAAAGATATGTGCAATCATGTCTGCCCTAAGAGCTGGTTTTCAATTGCTAAAAAGTATTGAAGGCTTCTTAGAACAGGTATTATATAGGACTCTGAAAACACTCAGCAACACAAATTAGTAGAGCTGGTTATGAATAGATTTTTCTTCTGAGCTTTCTTAGTCTCTGGTTGTGTCCACTTCTGAGCTTCCTCTGGTTGGTAGAGTTCTAGGAAATTTGTTCACAAGCATTCTTGCATTTGTGATGCATCTGCAACAACATGTGAGAAAACACACAGTGGTTGAGAACAGGAAACACAAAAGGAAAACAAGAAGATACAGACAAGAAGAATGCTGGAGACACAGAAAAGGGGGAAAAGGAAGATAAAGGCAAAAGAAAACCAGGAAGATACAGACAAAGGGAAACCAGGAAGATACAGACAAAGGGAAACCAGGAAGATACAGTCAAAGGGAAGTTAAAGTTAAGATTTTCTTCTATCCCTGACACCCATTTCTGGGCAACAATAGTAATTCACACTAATATAATTGATCAAAATGCACAGGAACTCAATTATCTTATAACAAAGAACTTGAATTACTATTTCCCAAAACAGAAAGACAACCTCAGCAAAGTCCTTACTACCTTTCATGCTCTTCTTCTGTAAAACCAGCAGAGGGTGAGCATGGTTATCAGTAACACAAGTACCCAAGGGCTGATTTTAACTTCTGAAGTGCTTCCTATCTGTAGGCTAACTGATAATTAGAGAACATGGATGTAAGTAATGTTCTCACACTGTAATGATCAGGTTTCTATGCTGGTCAGCCAGTCCATGACTGTCCTCAGCACTGAAGTTTTCCCAAAGGCTACAGTGTTTAATCAGAAGGAAATCAAGGAAGATCAAGTTTATTTTTTCATAGACCCTTGGTTCAAAATAAAGGCAGCAAGGACTATGAAGAGGAAGAATGAGACACTTGGTGAACCTCAGTGCTATGACAATTTCTATTCAAAATTATAAATGACAATTAGGGCTTCCATGCAGTTTGGTTGCCTGGTGGGCCCTTTTTATACTATAGTTCAGTAGGTCAAAGATAAGTTCTATAAACCTATTTAATGGAAAATTTCAAATTCTCTGTTTTAGGTAGAAATGGGCAAATGAGTCACTGTGTGTGGTGATGACTGAGGAGTAAGCTGGTGCAATTTTAGAAAGCAGTTGGACAATCATAAGTCTATCAGTCATCCTATGTGCTTGCTTATTCTCTCCTTGGCCTGGGAAAACATCAGTATTCACAAACATGTGCATTAATGGTTGAAGAGATACCTCAGTTAGTAAAGTGCTTGCTATACAAATGTGAAGACCTGAATTCAGCCTCCCCCACCCCCAAACTCATGTAAAATTCTGGGCTCAAGGATACATACCTATAATCCCACCACTGTAAAAGAAGGCAGATACTGAGAGGTCCTTAAAGCTCGTTTGATAGTCAGCCTACCTAAATCAGGCTCAGTAACAGACCCTGTCTTTAAAAAAATGCAGAAAGCAACTGAGGAAGATGCTCTGTCTCTGCCTCTAGCCTCAATATGAACTCACACATGGACACACTCACCTGCATGCACACACAAGATGCTTACATCATCTGCACTGAAACCCATGTGATTTAAGAACTCTCATTGTAACATTGCCTGTAGTAGTTACAAATATAAGGGCTTATTTGCAAATGAAACTGTATTATACTTAAGAGGTCCCAAAAATTCTTCCAGAAATCATCTGGTAACAATCAATCATTTCAGCAGTGTGGCAGGATATGGAATCAAGTTTCAAAAAGCAGTAGCTTTTGTACACTCCAACTAACAAACACACAGAGAAAGGGATCATGGGTACAGTCCATGTTTAGTGGAACATGAACAAGAACAATGCTTGAAAGGTTGCCATTCCAGATCCTGACGATATTACATAGCATAGCAATAAACACAACATGGCACCAGCACAACCATAGATGTGTAGACTATTGGAATAAAACAGGAAATACAAATTATACATGAAATTACAGCTGTTTAATTCAACAAAGATGCCAAAAACATATACTGGAGGAAAGACAGCATCTTCATCAAATGGTGCTGAGGAAACAGGATGTGCACAAGCAGAAGAATGACATTGGACCCATATCTGTCACGTTGCACAAAAAATAACCACAAATGCATTGAAGATCTGAATGGGGAACCTGAAACCTGAAAATAAAGTAGGAAAACAGATGTACCCTACAGGATACAGGAAAACAGGATACAGAAAACACAGGATACGGCCGGGCGTGGTGGTGCACGCCTTTAATCCCAGCACTCGGGAGGCAGAGGCAGGCGGATTTCTGAGTTTGAGGCCAGCCTGGTCTACAAAGTGAGTTCCAGGACAGCCAGGGCTACACAGAGAAATCCTGTCTCGAAAAACCAAAAAAAAAAAAAAAAAAAAAAAAAAAAAAAAAAAAAAAAAAAAAAAAAAAAAAAAAAAAAAAAAAAAAAAAAAAAAAAAAAAAAAAAAGAAAGAAAGAAAAGAAAACAAAAGAAAAGAAAAGAAAACACAGGATACAGGAAGTACAGGAAAACAGACAGTACCCTACAAGATACAGGAAAACAGGATACAGAAAATACAGCATAGAGGAAATACAGGAAAACAGACAGTACCCTACAGGATACAGGGAAATGGGATACAGAAAATACAGGTTACAGGAAGTACAGGATACAGGAAATACAGGATACAGGAAAATAAACAACACCTTACAGGATACAGATGTAGGAAAGGACTTCCTGAATAGGACTCCATTTGTCCAGGAATTGAGGTCAACAATTGACAAGTGGGACCTCACAAGCTAAAAAGTTTCTGTACAGCTAAAGAAATATTCCACGGAGTGAAGAAAAAGCCCACATTATGGGAGATAATTATTGCAAACTCTCTATCAGACAGAGGATTAATATGCAGGCAACACAAAGAACTCAAAAACAAACCACACATTCAAACTGAATGCTCTTGGTATCTTGGTAGCAGTGGGTTTTCAAAAGAAGAAATAAAATGCCTAAAAAATGTTCTAAAAAAATAGTTGCTTTTCCTTGATGTTGGGGAAATGTAAAGCAAAACAGTTTTGAGAGTTCATCCTACCCAGTCAGAATGGCAAAGACCAAACAAAACAAGTGACAGCCAGTGCTAGAGGATGTGGGGCAAAGGGAGCCCTCATGCACTCTTGGGATTGCAAGATAGCCCAGCCACTCTGCAAATCACTGTGGAGAACCCTCAAAATGCCACCATCTATACCACTCCTCAGCATATGCCCCAAAGGACTTGACCTCCTACTCACAGGATACTTCTTTGTGTCTCTGTTCACATACACAACCTAAGTGCCCTTCAGCTGGTGAAGGAGTGGTAAAAATGTGGCACATACACACTGTGGGATTCTGTTCAACTGTAAGCAAAATCATGAATGTTGCAGGCAAATGCATGGAATGAGAAAAAAAAATCATGCTGAGTGAGGTAAGCCTGATCCAGAAGAGCGAATGCTGCTGTTCTCAGCCACCTGAAGTTCCCAACTCTGAAGCCAGATGTGAGTGCCATAATCTGAAGTAATTTCAGAAACAAGGAAGGAGAAAAAAAGACTATTCTACAGAGCAAATCCAAGTCAACCTGAGCTACACAAAGAAACCCTGTCTCCATTAATAAAGGATAAAAAAGCAATAGAGAGGACAATTGCAGGGCACAAGTGACATTGACATAAAGGAGTAACTGGAAAATGACACTTGGTGAGAGGGAGGGATATAGTTACAAGAGAAGGAAGGAAGAGAGTCAAAGAACAAATACATCTGAGAAAGTCATAATGAATCATATTATTATGTATCTACCTAATATTATATGTATTATGCAAAATTCTGTGTATACATGTACAGTTTAAAATTTTTTCCCATGGACTATCTAACCAAAACCCTGACACCAAAAATAAGAAGCACCCATTTGAATTGATGGTTAAGGTTGTCCAAGAGATAACCAAAACTGTATAGTTTATTGGTGTTACCCTTGGCTGCATCACAGAGATGTAAATCTCTATTGCTGAAGACAACGTGTACTTAAGGCAAAGGATCCAGAGGACCTGAACTATGTCTGACTTAAAATTTTCATCTCTGAGGACTAGCTTTTATAGAACTGGAAGGCACCATGCAAACTTCCAAGGAGAGAAGCAGCCAGTCACCCTGCCCAGCTATGATGCCTGTAATCTATACTCCTAAGGGTACAGGACTGGAATGCATAACTCGGAGGTGACCAACAGCTCTCTGACTGGAATTAAGGCCTGCTCAACAAAAGGGAAATTATGCTGACCTAAATTAGAGAAGTCACGATATTGAAGGAACACTTTTAACTGCCACTGCCCTGAGCTAGGATAATCAGTAACTATATTCTAAGCATTTATCCCTACACTTCTCTTTGCAACAGAGAGAGACCTTTGCAGAAAACCACAAGTGACAAAAATGCAGAGAATATGAGATATTGTGGTGTTGTGAATTGTGAGGCAGTGAACTGTGCGCAGACAGCCTGGTTCCCGGGTCTAGCATAGGCCTGAAACCCTGGAGACCCACCCGGTGGGCAGTGACTTCTGCCTTCATGGGATGGTAGGAGTTCGGCCATGCCTCCTGGGCCCCTGGTTCCTGTCGCAGGTACAGCCTCCCACAGCCCCCTGCAGAGAGGTGTGTGACCATCAGTCACTTAGGCAATGCCCAAAGCTCATGGTATTCTGTCTGGACTCCACTCCTAGTTACCTGGCAATAGCCAGATATGCTCTACCACACAGTTACCTAGCAACAGCCAGGCACAGCCCACTATAAAAGGAGCTGCTTGCCCCCTCCTTGCTCTCTTGCATCTCTTACCCTCTTGCTCTTACTCTTGCTCCCTTGCTACTCCTCTCTCTGCCTTCCTTTCCTCCCTCCCTTCACGTGGCCATGACCAGCCTCTGCTTCTCTACTCTCTCCCTCTCTCGGCCTTTCTACAGTAAAGGCCTTAAAACCATGGACTGTCTCATCTCATCAGGACCCGCCTTGCTGGAGAGACAAAGCAGGTCTTCCCTTAACTAGCCAGGCATCTAACCTCCCGCTGGGAAACCTCCCTGCTTTCCATCCAAGCCAACCCACCCCCAGAAACTGCCTAGGACTTGCCTCCCAGGGGTAACCTGCCAGAGCTCCCCTTCCTGCCCTTTTCCCTTTGGTCTGCCCAAGGGCCCCCACTTTGTTCTCAGCTCTTCTGCAACATACTTCATCTAGGATGTCTGAGAGAGAGAACCTGTCGTCCCTGGCCTCCGAGTGTCCCAGGGACCCTATAACTGGCTCTTCTGCGGTGCCTACCGGTCTATGATGCCTGAGAGATGGAGTCTGACTCCGGCAGTTCCAGTTCTGCAGGGACCAGACTGTGCCCTTCCCTCACCCCTGGAGTGGGATCCTGCAGCTTCTCAGTCCAATGCCCTTCCAGTTGTTCAGTGGAGTCGCGGGGGGAGCAGTCAAACTCCCCTTGTCCGCCTCGCCCAGTGGCCCTAGCCCCCAGCAGACGCTGGACCCCAATTTTGTCCCACCGAGGATTGGTTCTAATGCTTTAATTTAATCAAGAATCTGTGCAAAGGTTGAAGATCCATGTCCCGCATTGGTTTTTGATTGATCAATAAAGATGGCAGTGGATGATGGCTGGGCAAGGGTAGATGGGGTGGAACCCTTTGATTTGCTTTGGATAGAGCTCAGGAAAGAGGAGAGACAGAGAATTGCCATGACATGAGAAGAATGGGGTGTAGGACCTACAGAAGAGAAAGCCAAACAACCACGTGAGAATTCAGGTGGGTGGCCAGGGCCACTTCCCCAGTTGGACCTGCGGTAGCAGGGGAAAGTTTAGGAGTGCCTAGCCTTTAGGCTAGCCAGGACATTTCAAAACTAAGTTAATGTGTGTGTGCCTTTCATTCCTACATCCAAAGAGTTCCTAGGCAGGTGGCTGGAATCATGTGACCTGCCGGGAGCACACAGTGGTGTAGCTGAACCCACTGCTACAGTGTGGTGCCCAGTCCCAATTTATACACTTAAAACACAACTCCTGCATCCAAGGCTCAGGGGCCAATTCTGAAGATGAGGCAGAAAGATTGTAAGCCACAGGAACAGGGAGCAAGCAGTAAGATTGTGTCTCCAAGAATAATCAGAGAAGCTACACCTTTGACATTTCATCAACATGGTAGGCTAATCAAGACCTGATCAATGATGACATCAGTAGAAAGTCTAACATGAACTGGGAGGTACAGCCAACTCCTGAATGATGAGCAGGAGAAACAGGGGAAGAGCCTCCCCCAGTGGGTTATCCAATATCAAGTGTTCATCTCTGAAATTATATACGTACAAGAAACATTATATGATCTGAGACAGTTGTGTTTATATATTTATGAATATATATATATATATATATATATATATATATATATATATATATATATATATATATATATATATATATATATATATATATATATATATATATATATATATATATATATATATACATATATATATATATATATATAACAAGTAAAGAAAAGTAGAGAAATGGAGTACCTGGGAAGGATTGAACAGAGGAAAAGGAAGAGGGAAATGTTGTAATTGTATTATAATATCAAGAAATAAAAATATTATTAAAAATTAGATTACAACTGAATTAATCATATAAAAAGAGGAGTGAATACAGGGCAGGGAGCTGTGTGATTCTCTTCATCAACTCTGTTGCCTTCAGCCTTCGTTTGCCTCTCACCCGCCCACAACCATGATACATCCATCTTTCTTTGATCCAAACCCCCCAATCACAGTCTGCCCACTTTCTACAGTCTCAGCTGTAACCCAGAGAACCCAAGCATTCCGATTTCTATCCCAGAGCACCCTGGACATCTTAGTTTATATTTTCTATACTATTCCCCACAATCCCAATATGTGAGCAAATATTTTTCTACTTTTCTAACTGTGAAAGCACATCTGGAGACTTAAGTCTAGAAAGACGCTAGGAAGCGGCAGAGCTGAGGTATGAACAGGAACTGTGTACTTTAGCAACGAATGACTTTCCAGTTCCCCTGGATGAGTCTCTATGTGTACCATTGTGGGCACTCACATTTAGCTTCAAGTTCAAAATTCTCTCCTTTTTATTCAGATCTATTCATTTTCACAATAATATCTGTCCTTCCTCCTCCAATTATGATAAAAAAGATGTACACATACATAGATTACCTTCGTGGGTAGAGCAACTTTGTCTCTACAAAGCTGTCACAAGGCTGGGAACTTAGCTACAGACTGTGTGCCTTGCATGTCAGCATCACAACAAAACAAAGTGAAAAAACCCTCTCAAACTGGTTTCCAAAAGTGTTCTGTTTAGCCTTTTTTTAATTCTGGCACCACTGCTTGGATGTCAGCTTTATACAATAAACATCTATAATGTACAAAATCATCTCCACAGTTAGCTAAAGAGAAATATTTTTAAATGTTTAAAGTGTTTTGTATAATGCAATTTTTACATGAAAATAATAAAAATATCTGTCTTCTTTTGAAATATAATTGTCACTAAATGTAAAATAATCACACATTTTAAAATTTCCTTGATGAGGAAACCACAAAAAGACCTATAGAGTTAACTAACTTGGGTCCATGGGGGGGGGGGGTGTCACAGAGACTGAATTACCAACCAAAGAGCATGCAGAGACTGGGCCTAGGTCCACACATTTGTAGCAGAATTGAGCTTGGTTTTCATGTGGGTCCACTAATATTTGGAGCTGGGTCTGTCTCTAATTCTGCTGCCTGCCAATGGACCCCCTCCCCCTCACTGGATTGCCTGATTGGGTCTCAGTGGGAGTGGATTCCATTAGTTCTGCTGGGACTAGATGCAGGGTAGGATGATTCCTCTCTGAGGAGAAGGGGCATGAGTAATAGTGAGAGGGATTTGTAATGGCGGGACTGACAGGGAAGGAGAGAGGGGACAACGATTGGGATATAAAATGAATAAAAAAATAATTATTGAAATAATTTCTCATAATGATTTGTGACATTGGCACCTACATGTCTCCCTCGGAAAAGTCACTGTTCTAGTCTACCAACTGTTTTAAAATTAGGTTATTTTTTCATACTGTAAATTGCCCTTCTTTGATTATGTCCCTTGGGTCGGAGAAGCTTGGTATCATTTCACTCGTTCACTCTTGCTTCCTCACTTGTGCCTCTGGTGTCATAAGCAAGATAATGCTCCGTGGCTTTCCAGCATCTTCTAAGGGTCATCTCATGTTATATATTCTATTCATTCTGAGTAAGTAGGAGGCACTTGATGCAGGGAGTCCAGTTATATTACCTTTTCCAAAACCATTTGTAGAAGAGAGAATATTTCTCTCACCACAGTGTCTTGAAATTGTTGTCAAAGTCCAGTTGATTCTCTGGGCTTATCCTGGGCTCTCTGTTTTATTTCTTTGGTTTATGTGACGGTCCTTATGTCAATTGTATAGTACTTTGATTAACGTAAGTCTGGGAGGCATTGATGTTTTCAATTCAGGAAATGTGAAGTCTCCAGCTCTTTAACTCTGTTCATTTTTATGGTTGGTTATTTTAAGAATAAGAGTCTTCTGTTGAAATAAATAAATACATATAAATAGTACTACCGGAAGATCCTGCAATACCTCTACTGGGCATATATCCAGAAGATATTCCATCTGGTAACAAGGACACATGTTCCACTATGTTCATAGCAGCCTTATTCATAATAGCCAGAAACTGGAAAGAACCCAGATGTCCCTCAACAGAGGAATGGATACAAAAAAATTGGTATATTTACACAATGGAGTACTACTNAGCTGCATATATAGAAGAGGATGGCCTAGTTGGCCATCAGTGGGAAGAGAGGCCCCTTGGTCATGCAGACTTTATATGCCCCAGTACAGGGGAACGCCAGGGCCAAGAAGTGGGAGCGGATGGGTAGGGGAGCAGGGCCGGGAGGGGGGAGGGTATAGGGAACTTTCTGGATAACACTTGAAATGTAAATGAAGAAAATATCTAATAAAAGTTGAAAAAAAAAGAATAAAAAAATAGTCCAGGGAATTCAGAGCAGAATTCTTCCACATTATTAAAGAACTGAAGCACACACAAAAAATAAATAAATAAATGGAAAGGATGGGGGAGAGAGACAGAGGCAGAGAGAGAGAGAGAGAGAGAGAGAGAGAGAGAGAGAATTATACTCAGGATCCTTTGTGCTTAAATACGAATTCTAATGATTGATTATTCTTTTTCTTCAAAGATATAATAGGAAGTCTAAAAGGGTTGGGTTAATACAGATGTCTTAGCAACGCAAAGTCTGTCCATCCATGAACATGGAATAATCTTCCATTTATTTGTTTTTGTCTGTAATTTATTTCAATGTAGTTTTGTAGTTTCCCATGTATAAGTTGTTTTCCTCCTTTAAAATTTCCCTCAGTATCGCATTCTTTAGCAAATTTTTAACCAATTTTAAAGTGAGCATACAGAGTTCATTGTAGCTTTCTGTGCATGCGTTCTTCTCTGTTCTTTCTCAGCCTTCCTTACAGCCCTTGCTACCCACTGTGCTGGTCTCGTCCCTTCTCCCAACAGGCCACCCACCGCTCTCCTGTCCCATTAATGTCATTCATTATCCTCTCTTTTGCCCACTGCCACTACACACACACACACACACACACACACACACACACACACACAAGCAAACACACATGCACAAGGGGAGAGAGAGGGGGAGGGGGAGGGAGAGTGGGAAGGGAGGGGAGGGGAGGGGAGGAGAGGAGAGGAGAGGAGAGGAGAGGAGAGGAGAGGAGAGGAGAGGACAACATAAGCCTAGATGGAAAGTAAGAAAAAAATATATGTTGGTCCTTTGTTTGAATCTGGCATATTTCACTTAACATATTGACATGGATGGAACTTAACAGTTCCATCCATTTTCAGGCAAAAGTCATGATTTCATTTTTACTTAAAGCTGAAAAAAATCCCACTGCTGATATGAACAGTGCTACAACAGCACGGGTGTGTGTGTGTGTGTGTGTGTGTGTGTGTGTGTGTGTGTGTGTGTGTGGCAAGCTGATCGAAGAGTCCTTTGGATATATATATCCAGGTGTGGCATAGCTGGGCCATGTGGCAATCCTAATTCTAGGTATTTTAAAATCACATTTGTTTATTTTTCTCTGTGTGCATTTAGCATGTGTGTTGAGATCAGCAAATCACCTGTGGGAGACAGTTCTTTCTTCTACCGTGTGAATCCTAGGAATTGAATTTGGCTTGTAAGGGTTGGCCACAAGTGCCAGGATAACTGGCCCCCTATTCTTATTTTTGTGAGAGTCCTACCCACTGACTCCCATAGTAGCTGAACCAGTTACAAGGGTTTATCTCCCCCCACTGCCCACCCAACACACACAGACATACCTACCGACCATCATTTGTTGTTATTTGTTTTCTTAATGTTAGCCATTCTGACACTGGAATTTCATAGTAATTTTAATTTTCATTTAAAGGAGGGATAACGATAGTGAACACATTGTTAAATATTAACTGGCCATTTGTACTTCTTAGAGATTATTTATTCAGTTTGTTAGCCCACTAATTGAGTGGATGATGTGTGGGTTAGTATTTAATGTTTGTAATCCCTTCTATATTCTGAGTAGTAGTGATGACCTCTGTGGTGTGCAGTTGGTAAGAGTGTCTTCTTCACCCTGTGGGCTGTTGTTCTCACTGGCCAGGATTTCCCTTGCTGAGCAGAAACTTCTTTTTTTTTTTTAATTAGATATTTTCTTCATTTACATTTCAAGTGCTATCCCATAAATCCCCTATACCCTCCCCCTGCCCTGCTCCCCTGCCCACTCACTCCCACTTCTTGGCCCTGGCATTCCCCTGTACTGGGGCATATAAAGATTGCTAGACCAAGGGGCCTCTCTTCCCAATAATGGCCAACTAGGCTATCTTCTAATACATATGCAGCTAGAGACTTGAGCTCTGGGGGTTCTGATTAGTTCATATTGTTGTTCCATCTATAGGGTTGCAGACCCCTACAGCTCTTGGGTACTCTCTCTAGCTCTTAAGTTGGGGACCCTGTGTTCCACCCTATAGATGACTGTGAGCATCCACTTCTTTATTTGTCAGGGACTGTCAAAGCCTCCCAGGAGACAGCTATATCAGGGTCCTTTCAGCAATATCCTGCTGGCATATGCAGTAGTGTCTGCATTTGGTGGCTGATTATGGGATGGATCTCCCGGGTGGGGCAGTCTCTGATGGTCCATCCTTTCGTCTTAGCTCCAAACTTTGTCTCTGCAACTCCTTCCATGGATACTTTATTCCCTAATCTAGGGAGGAATGAAGTATCCATGCATTGGTCTTCTTTCTTGATATTCTTGTGTTTTGGAAGTTGTATCTTGGGTATTCTAGGTTTCTGGGCTAATATCCACTTATCAGTGAGTGCATATCTTTTGTGATTGGGTTACCTCACTCAGGATGATATCCTCTAGATACATCCATTTGCCCAGGAATTTCATAAATTCATTGTTTTTAATAGCTGAGTAGTACTCCATTGTGTAAATGTACCACATTTTCTGTATCCATTCCTCTGTTGAGGGACATCTGGGTTCTTTCCAGCTTCTGGCTATGATAAATAAGGCTGCTATGAACATAGTGGAGCATGTGCCCTTATTGCCAGTTGGAACATCTTCTGAATATGTGCCCAGGAGAGGTATTGCAGGATCTTCCGGTAGTACTATGTTCAATTTTCTGAGGAACCACCAGACTGATTTCCAGAGTGGTTGTACCATCTTGCAATCCCACCAGCAATGAAGGAGTGTTCCTCTTTCTCCACATCCTCGCCAGCATCTGCCTGAATTTTTGATCCTAGCCATTCTGACTGGTGTGAGGTGGAATCTCAGGGATGTTTTGATTTGCATTTCCCTGGTGATTAAGGATGTTGAACATTTTTTTCAAGTGCTTCTTAGCCCTTCAGTATTCCTCAGTTGAGAATTCTTTGTTTAGCTCTGCACCCCATTTTTAATGGGGTTATTTGAATTTCTGGAGTTCAGCTTCTTGAGCTCTTTGTAAATATTGGATATTAGTCCCCTATCAGATTTAGGATTGGTAAAAATTCTTTCCCAATCCGTTGGTGTCCTTTTTGTCTTATTGACAGTATCTTTTGCCCTACAGAAGCTTTGCAATTTTATAAGGTCCCATTTGTCGATTTATGATCTTACAGCACTGGCCATTGCTGTTCTGTTTAGGAATTTTACCCCTGTGCCCATATCTTCAAGGGTTTTCCCCACTTTCTCCTCTATAAATTTCAGTGTCTCTGGTTTTATGTGGAGGTCTTTGATCCACTTAGACTTGAGCTTTGTACAAGGAGATAAGAATGGATCAATTTGCATTCTTCTACATGTTGACCGCCAGTTGCGCCAGCACCATTTGTTGAAAATGCTGTCTTTTTTCCACTGGATGGTTTTAGCTCCCTTGTCAAAGATGAGATGACCAAAGGTGTGTGGGTTCATTTCTGGGTCTTCAATTCTATTCCATTGGTCTACCTGTCTGTCACTGTACCAGTACCATGCAGTTTTTATCACAATTGCTCTGTAGTACAGCTTGAGGTCAGGCATGGTGATTCCACCAGAGGTTCTTTTACTGAGGATAATTTTTGAACAGAAACTTCTAAATTTCCTGGAATCCCATCTGTCACCTCTTACGATTATTTCCTGTGTTGCTAGAGTCTTGTTCAGACAGTTTTGCCACCTTCTTGGTCTTAGGGTCTTTTTTTAAAAATAAATTATTTATTTTTATACATAAGTACAGTGTAGCTGACTTCAGACACGCCAGAAGAGGGTGTCAGATCTTATTACAGGTGGTTGTGAACCACCATGTGGTTGCTGGGATTTGAACTCAGGACCTTCAGAAGAACAGTCATTGCTCTTACCTGTTGAGCCATCTCACTAGCCCTCTTCGGGTCTTTTGATATCCATCTTCTCCTAGCAATTACAGGTCTTACCTTAAGGCCTTTGATCCACGTTCCTTTCCTTCTTGCACAGGTGAGAGACATAGGCCAGCTTTACTCTTCTGCTATAGATGGACCTTTTCAATTATCTTGCCACTGTTTGCTCAAGAGGCTGTCTTATATTATTTTCTCTTGCTATTGCAAAGGTTTTTCTTTTTCATTTTTATTAGCAAATGTTAACTTTACAAAAAGAGCGTGTTCTTTTGTGTATAGTACTGGGTCTGGAACCCAGGACCTTGCACATACTAGGAAAGAGCTCAAGCACTGTGCTCTGCCTGTAGCCCAGAATGCCCCCTGCAGCATGAGAGTGCATTTCAGTATGACATTTCATGTGTGTAAATCATGTATTTGATCACATTCACTCCCAACCCCTTGCTCCTCCTTCATCTGCTCCACTTTCCCACTGGGTTTCTTAGTCTTGGAGCCATAAGCTATTACTTCAGCCATGCTAGGAGAGTGTTCGCTCTGCTGCTAGGTAAGGGTATGATTCCCAACCTTTGCCTTTGTGCTTAGCACCACTTAACTGGTGCCCCTTCTTACCATTTTTCACTGAGCACGTGTTTCAGTCATCTCTCTCCTTAGGGAGATGTGGGATCTTGGAGTTTTCTCCTGATCATACCATGATAAGCCAAGAGAGGGTTGGTACTACAAATCTCCCACTAGGCTTCCATGAAGCTGCCTGTAGTCTTGCATCTTAATTGGCTTGTAGATTTCTCAGTGGGATTTGACACTTGCACTATAGAATCAATGTCTCCCTGGGAGAGTGAAAGACTTCCTACCCACCGTCTCCATGAGATCTAAACACTTTGTGTTTTTCTATTGCAATTCCCTAATTTCTAACATGGAAACCCTTTCCCCATGCCACCTGATCACATGTATATAAGTATGCTTATATATACATGTATGCATATGTGATTCTGGGGATTGATTCACTGCTAAGCAAATGTTCTACCCCTGAACTACGAGCCCAAGGCTAGTTTGAAACTCACTGTGATGTTAAGGCTGGTTTTGAACTTGAAGGAATGCTAACACTCCCTCCTTTGTCTCCGAATGCTAAAATTATAGGGATGAGCTGCCATACTCACTCAGAGTTTTGTTTATTTGTTTGCTTCTGAGACAGCATCTCACTGTGCATCCTTGGTTGGCCAGGCACTCAATATGTGGGGGTAAACAGAGTTTTCAGTGGATTTACAGTTCTAGTTTTGTAAGATAAAAGAGCACTTGAGATAGTTTGAACAATGACACTTTCTGAATGGAAAACTTAAATATGGTTAAGATTGGCAAACCACAATTTCACATGTATTTTATCACAATTTTAAGTCATTCTAACTCCTATTTGGAAAAGTATGCAGACAACAAAAATTGTAAGACCAGAGAAATGGTTTAGCAAGTATCTTTAGTTAGGGTCACTATAGCTGTGATGAAACACCATGACCAAAGAAACTTGGGGAGGAAAGGGTTCATTTGGCTTACACTTCCACATCACAGTTCATCACCAAAGGATGCCCAGACAAGAGTTCAAACAGATGTAGAGGTCATGAAGGGGTGCTCCTCACTGGCTTATTTTACCTGGCTTGCTCAGCCTGCTTCTATAAACCCAGGACACCAGCCTAGGGATAGTACCAACCACAGTGGACTTAGCTCTTACCTAGTAAGTGCTAAATAAGAAAATGTACTACAGGCTTTTGTCCAGTCCTATCTTATGGAGGCACTTTCTTAACTGAGGTTCCCTCATCACAGATGACTTTAGCTTCTGTCAAATAGAAATAAAACTATCCAGCAGAGCAAGTAAGAGTACTTTGTGAGTTTAAATCTTCCCAGTACTGTGGGTACAAAAGCAAGAGGACTGTTGCAGCTTGCAGGCCACTAGTGCCATGTTTGCTAGTACAGCTCCAGGGACTTGACTGAGGCAGCAATGGAATGAGGAAAAGAAAGACACACAGACATAGAAAATGCTGTGATCAGGTGGGCTGGGCTCTCTCTATAGAAACCCCAGAACTCAGGAAGTACATCATATTTATTATACACAACTGGGCAAGGAAACAGGGCTATTACATACAGATAAATAAGGAGCCAGGGACTATGGTATATGTACTGGCTAGTTTTGTGTCAACTTGACACAGCTGTAGTTATCACAGAAAAAGGAGCTTCTGTTGGGGAAATGCCTCCATAAGATCCAGCTGCAAGGTATTTTCTCAATTAGTGATCCAGGGGGAAAGGCCCCTTGTGGGTGGGACCATCTCTGGGCTGGCAGTCTTGGGTTCTATAAGAGAGCAGGCTGAGCAAGCCAGGGGAAGCAAGCCAGTAACATCCCTCCACGGCTTCTGCATTAGCTCCTGCTCGAGTTCCAGTTCTGACTTCCTTCAGTGATGAACAGCAGTATGGAAGTGTAAGCTGAATAAACCCTTTCCTCCCCAACCTGCTTCTTGGTCATGATGTTTGTGCAGGAATAGAAACCCTGACCAAAACAATATATAACTGGATCAAGACAGGTTTAATTAATCTCATTAGGAGCAGGTTCTGTGTGGGAGTAGGCAGTAGACATGAGTATATCTGGGAGAGAGTTTATGGTGGAAATGTACTGTATATCCTGTTTTCACTTGCACTTGGACACTGAAGAAAGGCTTTATCAAACCTTTAGTCTCACTTGGGGAAGGCCTTGCCACTTCTATAGGACTAATGTTAGCATTTTGTCTAGTCTCTGTCCAACAGTTACATAGCAACAGCCAGGTACAAACCTAGCTCACATATATAAAGGACTCTCCATCCCTTTCCCCACTTTGTCCTTCTCTGTCCCCATTCTAGGTCTCTACTCCATTCTCTAGCTCCCAAATAAACTCTTTTTATACTAAGCCTGTCCTAAGACTGCCCTTCAGCACGGGCCTACCCAGACACTCCCTTCCTCCCCTTCACCACTGCTTTTTTGTAAAACACAACAGCTAAGCCATTGAAATCTTTGAAAGGCTTGTGCTCTTGTTAATAGGTCTTACCCAAGTAGGCTGGCTCCAAAGGGAAGAAAAACTACCCATTTCAAAGGAGGGAGAATGATAGAGCAGAATGCCCAAGACACACACACACACACACACACACACACACACACAAATATATACACCAGGTGTGTGTGCAAACACTCAAAACTCAATAATACTTTTTTTTTCTTTTTACCTATTCTTCTATCATAAAATACGTCCCAACCACAGCCTCCCCTCCCTCCACACCTCCATTGCTCCCACCCACTGCCCCTCTCCCCAGTATCCACTGTTCCTTTATTTCCCTTCAGAGAGCCATGAGACTCCCAATAATATCACAGGAACAAGGCATAATAAGATGCAATAAGACTAGTAGGCAGAAATTCTCATGTCAAGGCTGCAGGAAAAACCCAGTAAAAAGAAATGGTCCCGAGAGCAGGCAAGAGTCAGAGATACTTCAGTCCCATTGTTAGGAGTCCAACAAAAAACCTAAGCTAAACGATCACAGCATATATGCACAGACCCATGTGTTAGTACCAGGACATTCCAAACCCAGGTGCTAACAATGTGACCCATGACCTGCGTTGTCAAGCCAACGACCCTCATATCCCAGAACCCACTTGGCTCACCTCCCACCCTACTTGTGCTACGTCACTTTTCATATAAATAAGGAGAACACCCCCTCCTCGCTCTCTTTCTTTCTTCTCTTTTTTCTTTCCCCTTTCACTTGCCCTGCCGCTCCTTTTCTTCTCTCCCTAACAATAAACCGCTCTCACATGGACCGCCTTGGCTGGTGTGCCGTTTGGGTATATCTACTATATATTATTATTATTATTAATCCATCACCAGGCAGGCTCTGTGGTTTCTGCTTCAGTCTCCGTGAACCCCTGTGCAGCCTGCTTTGTTGATTCTGTTGGCATTCTTCTCTCTGTGCCCTCATTCCTACAACCCTTTCTCCTCCTTTTCCATGGGGTTCCACGAATTCTGCCTAATGCTTGGCTGTGGCTCTCTGCACCTGTTCCCAGCAGCTTCTGGAGGAAGATCCTCTGATGATGATTGGGCTAGGCGCCAATCTGTGAGTATAGCAGAATATCATTGGGAATCATTTCATTGATTTTTTTTTCTAGTTGTGTTTGATTCTACCTTAGGTCTCTGAACCATTTAGCTTCCTGATTGTAAAGAACAAGATAAAGAAACAATACCGTGAAAACCAAGCCTAGAGTAAGCATGAGTTTGATAATGTAACCATGGAAAACAAACCTAGAGTGTGTGTGTGTGTGTGTGTGTGTGTGTGTGTGTGTGTGTGTAATATAAAGTTGAAGTAATGTGTGAACACCTTAATTATGATTGCCAAAACGTGGCTTAAAAACCTCAGTCTGTCACAGCGACTCACTGTGTCCTAAGGAGATGAAGTCATGCTGAGAGACCCTGCCATCTGCTGCTGAACAAGACTAGCCTGCACGGTGAACCCAACTCCAACAGGACCTGAAAGCAGGAGACTTCGAAAACCTTACCTTATGCACAGCCATCAAGCTAAACTACAACATCGGGCCAGACTGGAGGTTAGTGAAGCGTGTGTGTGTGTGTGTGTGTGTGTGTGTGTGTGTGTGTGTGTGTCCGTGTGCGATCCTATTTCTCCATTTATTTGTTTATTACTACTTATGAATAAAAAGGCTGTTATAATCTAATCTCTGAGTCCAGGGCTTCCTTCTTGCCTCTGTCCTCAATCCCAGTTCGTGACAGTTGGCATAGTCTGGCAGCTGAGAAAACAAGCTCGAGCCAAGCTGCGCAGCTGCTTGGTAGCTGCTTAGCAGCTGTTTAGCAGCCACTTAGCACCACCTAGTGGCCATGCTTTAAATTGCGGCCCGTTTACGGGGCAGTAGAATTCGGATATAGTCCTAGCCTGAGCCTGAGAACCTCTGGCCTCCCTTCAAGTCAAATGTCTATGAAACCTCTAAGACAACTCCGAGCGGACCAGGCAAGGAGGAAGAGCAGGTAAATAGAGCACAGACAAATAGACCAAGGAGCCGGGGCGGGGGGGGGGGGGAGCCTGAGAATCCTTACTTGTCAGGCACTGGCCTCCCTTGAAGTTGAATGTCTATGATGCCTCGAAGCCAACTCTGAGCCCAACAGGTGATGAGAAGGAGCCGGTAAATAGGCTCAGACAAGTAGACCAAGGAGCCAGGGAGGACTGGAACGCCCCACCCTAAAGCCAAGTCTGACCAGAGGAAGAGCTGAGGATGGTAGAAGCCTCCAAGCCTAATGAGAGAGTGGCTGGTGAAAACGCTAGTAAATTATTGAATTTATTGGCATAAATTATTGAATGAATTATTGAAAAATCCACCAAGAACTGGATCTTTAAAGTACCACCTGGTACAGTAAAGGCGCTGTAGCACGTAGCCTATAAATTAACCCCATGAGCAGACTAAATAGGCTCATCAAGGGTATGAAAAAGATAAAATTAGAGGATGAAGAAGCCCCTGACTCCGTGGAAAGAGCTTGGCAGGATACTAACCGCATAGTTAAGAATAAGACTAGGTGCAAGGAAGTTAAAATTGACGTCCCACTGACAGCACCACAGCAGGTGGAACCTAAAACAGAGAGAGGATCACAAAAAGAAGTACCTTGTATACTCATGAAGACTATAGTCACTACCAGTGACCGCCTCCCGGTTTCAGACGCCAGTAAGGGGTTCCGGACATGCCAGCCCCACGGAGGTGATAATGGAAACCATAGCATATACCCCACAGAAACTGGACAAACGTAGAAAAGATTATGCCCCCCCAAAATGACATGAAGGATGCATCGTACACAGTAAAACTGTGGGGAAAGGGAGCACATACAATAATGTTATCAGACCAAGAGATGCGCAAAATTAGAAACGTGGTGGAAAATCCCGCGCCGGAGCACCGTTTAGACACACACCCACCGCTTGATTGGATAACTGCAGACTGGAGATATGCTTTCCCTTCCTTGGATTTAACTCAGTTTGAGGTCTCGGCAAAATGGAATAATTTACAGGAAGCAACTCAGTTAGCAAGAAAATTGGAGTATTCTACTTCATTTATAATCAGGTTCCCACCCCACAGGCAGCACCAATGTTGGCCCAGTTAGGAAAATCCTGTTAAAAGGAGCTCCACATCTCAGGGTAACCCTAGCCAGACCATTGCAAGGATGTCAAACTGTGGCAGATGCCATAGACTTCTTAAAATCAAACAGAATGTTAGACTCAGAGAAGGTAGTATCCCTACCCACTACAGGTAAGAAATTTAACAGAATGAGGTGACAGCTTAAAATATAAGACCTTGGAAGATCAAATACCAACCTCCCAATTAGATCAGGACCAAGCAAACCATGGAATCCCACCAGACACTTGTTTGGGCAAATTCCTCACAGGCCATTTTTAGAGCAAAGGTGGCGCAACAGTCGAGAACCCCCAAACCTAGGATTCAACAACCAAAGGCCAAACATAGCGCGTAAGACCTATGAACTGGAACAACCTGAAAGGACAAGGCCATCCCTTTCAACCTCAGGGACACAACATCTAAAACCCAGAACAGCACTACCCATTATACTACCCGATGGCACCATCAAAGTGGTTAAATGGCTGTTGGACATGGGCATTGAAATTAATGTATATAGACTAGATGAAGGACAGATCCTGAATACAGGCAAGACCAAAGGCTACATAGAAGGAGAGGGAGTTGGAGGCAAAGTCAGAACCCCTATAACTAGACTAATATTACAAGTATATGAGAAGAACTACAAGCTAGATTTGCTCTGTGTAGTGCCCCAGAAAATATCATTGGACTACCCACAATACACAAATTATTTCCAAAATTTTTGAATTATAAAGTGATACCAAAGATACTACTGGCTACAGTCAAAATTCCACAGGTAGAACTACCTAAAATATCACCCTCCTTCATACCACAATACCCCATAAAATGGATGAAGGAAGTAAAGGATACCATACAAACATTATTAAAAGAAGGTATTATAGAATCAACACAAAGCTTTAACTACAACAGCCTCATTTGACTAATAAAGCAACTGAATGGCAAATGGAGATTCACAGTAGACTACAGGAACATAAATAATCTATCAGAGCAGATGCCTGGACAATTGCCAGATGTAGAAGATATATTCCTGTGAATCAGGCAGCTAGCACCCAAATGGTTAGCTACCATAGACCTAACAAGCATGTTCTTTGGTATCCCCCTATATCCCAACTCTAGAAAAATCACCACATTCTCACAGGAAGGAAAACATTATCAACTTACTAGAGTACAAAAACCACCCAATTATAGCATGCAATGCTTTGAGTTGGGCTTTAGATTCATTCCACACACCAGAAGAAGTAAGAATCTTTTCATATTTAGATGATCTCCTATTGATAGCAAACAACAAGCAAATACTACATAAAACAGTAGCAGACTTAATTACACACCTAACAAATGAAGGATGGACCGTTAATAAAGACAAATTAAAGGGACCAGCAGAGGAAGTTAAATTCCTCAGACTACACTGGTCAACTAGAGGACCATCTGTTCCCCCCTAAGTAATTAACAAATTAAGAAACTTACCAAGACCTCAGAATAAGACAGAAGCCCAGCATTTAATAGGTTTATTTGGGCATTGGAGGCAACATATACCATGCCTACAATTGTTGCTCCAACCATTACACAGCATAGTGAACATCTGATATCACCTGGGGATTACCCCAGGGAGAGCAGTAAAAATTATATTAGAATATATGGAGCAATTTAGTCATTTAATTTATATCAATGCAGATAAGACAGCCGGACCAGAAAGCAGAAGGAGACATCTCGAACCTTACCTGCCGCACTGCCATCTAGCCAGGTTATGACATCAGGCTAGACTGAAGGTTAGTGATTTTTTTTCTTTACGTTTATGTAATCTATTATATTGACTAATTTTAATATGTCGAACCATCCTCACATTATCTCTGGGATAATGCATACTTGATCATGGTGAATGATTTTTTGATGTTTTCTTGGATTTGAGCTTATTATTTTTACATAAATGTTCATGGGGGAAATTGGTCTGTAATTTTCTTTCTTTGTTGAGTCTTAGTGTAGTTTAGTTAGGTGGATAACTGTGAGCTCATAAAATGATCTTGGAGGTATTCTTTCTGTTTCTAGTTTGTGGAATAATTTGAAGAGTGTTGGTGTTAGCTCTTCTTAGAAAGTCTGCAATATGGCTGGGCACGGTGGCACACGCCTTTAATCCCAGCACTCAGGAGGCAGAGGCAGAGAGGCAGGCGGATTTCTGAGTTCGAGGCCAGCCTGGTCTACAAAGTGAGCGCCAGAACAGCCAGGGCTATACAGAGAAACCCTGTCTCAAAAAAAAAAAAAAAACCAAAAAACAAAAAACAAACAAACAAACAACAACAAAAAAAAAACCCCAGAATGTCTGCAATAATTATGCACTAAAACTACCTGTCCCTGTCCCTGGCCCTGTCCCTGGCCCTGGCCCTGGCCCTGGCCCTGGCCCTGGCCCTGTCCCGGGCCCTGGCCCTGGCCCTGGCCCTGGCCCTGGCCCTGTCCCGGGCCTTCTGGAGACTTTTGATGAGTGCTTCGATTTCCTTAGAGATTATAAATCTATTTAAATTGTTTATCTGATCGTGATTTAACTTTGGTAAGTAGTATATATTGAGAAAAGTATCCATTTCTTTTAGATTTTTCAGTTTTGTGGAGTATAGGTTTTTAAAGAATGACCTAATAATTCTTTGGATTTCCTCAGGGTCTGTTGTAATATTCTCTTTTTCTTTTCTGATTTTGTTAACTAGATATTCTCTCTGTCATTTAGTTAGTTTGGATGAGAGTTTGTCTACCTTGTTGATTTTCTCAAAGAACCAACTGAAGAGACACGATGCCACGGACCACCCCAGTCGGGTATGGGGGTCCCTGGAATGAGGGTCCTCGAAGCTAGGTGGGTAAGGATTCAGTGGTGACAAACAGAAACAAACTCAGAGGCAGTTTGAATCTGAGTGTATTTTGCAGCTTTCAAGCAGGGGATTTTATACATTAAAAAACCCAACATTAATTACATCTCTTAAAAAAAAAGAAAAAAAAGAGCCGGGCATGGTGGCACACGCCTTTAATCCCAGTACTTGGGAGGCAGAGGCAGGCAGATTTCTGAGTTCGAGGCCAGCCTGGTCTACAGAGTGAGTTCCAGGACAGCCAGGGCTACACAGAGAAACCCTGTCTTGAAAAACAAACAAACAAACAAACAAACAAACAAAAAAATTACATCTCTTAGACACTATATCCAGTGAAACAATCACAAATAACAACAAAAATCATTTGGCACAGTTAAGCACAAAAAATCATCCAAGCATTACAACTCTGAAACTATATATTCAGTGAATCACAAGCAGAACAGGTAACATCATTATAAATCATCAAAATATAACAATTCTAGAAGGATGTATTCAGTGGGGGCTGTTGTCCAAGGCTAGTGTTATATTTCCAGGAGCAGGTTAATAAATCTTTAATGGTCAGTGCTCTTAACTGCTGAACTCACTCTCCAGCCCCATGGTTAATTATTATTCAACATCTAATGCCTGATTTTTTTTATATATCTTCAATGCATAAATTTAAACTATTTTTTCTTTCTAATTAAGGCTTTCTTTACCATATACCAAAACTCACCTCTGATGACACATATGTAGCCATATGAAATTTTATTGTTGGGAAAATTTTTATCTACCATAATAGTTTTGTAAATTATTTAGAAAATAAAGCATCTGTTTCCCTGGGGATAAGTTCATGTTAGTGACCCTCATCTCTAGGGATGGTTTCTTACCCATTATTCTCGCTTAATATCTTTGCCTAGGCTACAAGGAACATGTAAATAAGAAAAGGAATAAGAGAAGACAAAACAGATAGATTGCCATGAGAACTACGGCTCAATATTTTTTCTCCAGTGAAGAGTTCCATAACCCGTTCCAGGAGGCCTCCCCCTTTTGAGGTCAATCACCTCAGACTGTGGAACTTGTCACACAGATCCTACTGGAGATGTTGTGGCAACACTAGCTAACTCGATCATGTGGCTTGGGCTTGCCCTTCCCTGCCATTCCCTCTGCCTTGCTGAAATCTGTTGGATTACATTCCTAAAGCTAGCCACCCAAGGTCTCTTCCCTTATTTGGCTACTTCCAAACCCTGAGGATGACCACCAAGATCCTGCTATCAATTTAAGTCCTGCAATGAAAAGCCCCCTTGGCTCACCTAATGAATATGCTAAAATTAAACTCCTCATCCTAACACGGGGTTTCCCCTTGGACCCTTATAAACTGCCATTTCCCTATGGTCAACATCTATCTCCTATCTAGATAGTCCTTTGTCCCCTGGAACAAAAATCCCCATCCCTTCTCCCTTCTTGGTCCATTGTCCTACTCACTTCATTCTCTATCTCCTGTCTTTGTCTCTTATTCCCTGTCCTTTGTCCCTCTGGAGCAAATAAACCTTTGTGTATCTTGAGATGATACAGATCCATATATATATTACACACACACACACACACACACACACACACACACACACGTGCGCGCTTGGAGTTTCAAACATTTGGAGTCTTTAGTATCAAATGCTGGGCCTTGAAAAAGTCATGACATTAAATTTTGTGCCATAAACTCTAAATTTAGAAAAACTGGGCTGAAATGGTAAAAGCTAGATTATCCAAACCAAAGTAATATAAACATTCTCAAGGCTGGAAAAGAAGAGTTAGAAGGAAATACATTTTCTCTTGTGGTACATGGTTCACTGTCTGAACTGGAACACTCAGAAAGTGAAAATGAGAATCACACATGATTATGGTAGGGCCACTGGTACAAAGAAGGATGGCCCTAGGAAGATCAGCTCTAATACAGAATGGTCCTAAATAGTGTCCCCTTCTAACCTCATACACCTTGCCCAAGACCAAATAGAACTGATGATTTGGCATGCCTGGGGCATCTTAGAGGAGAGCCTGGGTTCCTCTATACCTGTATAAAGCCTAGGCTGGGCAAACTCTCCCTGGTTCTCCAACCATTTTGGAGCAGCCGTGTATCTGCAGTATCTGGCTGCACCATGGGGTTGGAAGGAATCTGATGCAATGTTCTACACACCAACCTGAGGAGGAAGCATGGCCAAATGTTTTCTCTGCCTTCAAGGGGTCAATGATAGCTGAGGCAGAGCCAAGCCTGGCAAGGCCATGCAGAAGAGCTGTACACTGGCCAACGGGACCAGATGGGAGAGCACAGGCCCTGCAGGGGCTTATAAGACTAGATCTGTACGAGAGTGACAACCTGTACCTCACCCCATTCCCTATAATACCCCTTTGTCTTCTAGTCAAGTAACCAGCCCCACAACACCCAGAGGCAGCTGTACTCCCAGGCGCTCTAACATGCCCAGGATCAGAGCATCACAGGATCCTAGGAGCTTGGTCACACCAGGATCTCAAGGTTCCAAAGGCAGCTTGACTCCCAGGAGCTCAGACACACCCAGGATCCCAGAATCACAGGATCACAGAGACAGCTTGACTTGGAGGAGTTCTAACATAACCAGAATCATAGGAAGGACAGGCTCCCATCAGACATAGCCAGTGCAGGTAGCACTAGAGATAGCCAGATGGCAGGAGGAAAGGGTAAGAACATAAGCAACAGAAACCAAGTTTACTTGGCATCATCAGAGTCCAATTCTCCCACCATAGCAAGTCCTGGATACCCCAACACACTGGAAAAGCAAGATTCAGATCTAAAATAACTTCTCATGATGATGATAGAGGACATTAAGAAGGACATAAATAGCTGGGCAGTGGTGGCACATGCCTTTAATTGCAACACTTGGGAGGCAGAGGTAGGTGGATTTCTGAGTTCAAGGCCAGCCTGGTCTACAGAGTGAGTTCCAGGACAGCCAGAGCTACACAGAGCAACCCTGTCTCGAAAAAAAGAAGAAGAAGAAGAAGAAGAAGAAGAAGAAGAAGAAGAAGAAGAAGAAGAAGAAGAAGAAGAAGAAGAAGAAGGAGGAGGAGGAGGAAGAGGAGGAGGAGGAGGAGGAGGAGGAGGAGGAGGAGGAGGCGGTGGCAAATAACTCCCTTAAAGAAATACAGAAGAACACAGGTCAACAGGTAGAAATCCTTAAAGAGGAAACACAAAAATCCCTTAAAGAATTATACAAAAATACAATCAAACAGGTAAAGGAATTGAACAAAACCTTCCCAGATCTAAAAATTAAAGTAGAAACAATAAAGAAATCACAAAGGGAGACAACCCTGGAGTTAGAAAACCTAGGAAAGAGATCAGGAGCCATAGATGCAAGCATCACCAACAGCATACAAGAGATAGAAGAGAGAATCTCAGGTGCAGAAGATTCCGTAGAAAACATTGACACAACAGTCAAAGAAAACACAAAAAGCAAAAAGATCTTAGCCCAAAACATTCAGGAAATCCAGGACACAATGAGAAGACCAAACCTAAGGGGAATAGGTATAGAATATTCCCAAATTAGCCGGGCGTGGTGGCGCACGCCTTTAATCCCAGCACTCGGGAGGCAGAGGCAGGTGGATTTCTGAGTTCGAGGCCAGCCTGGTCTACAAAGTGAGTGCCAGGACACCCAGGGCTATACAGAGAAACCCTGTCTCAAAAAAACCAAAAAAAAAAAAAAAAAGAATATTCCCAAATTAAAGGTCAATGAATATCTTCAACAAAATTATAGAAGAAAACTTTCCTAATGAAAAGACATAGACTAACAGACTGGATAATGTAAACATGATCCAGCATTTTGCTACAGGAAATGCATTTAATAGACACTACCTCAGAGTAAAAGTTTGAAAAAATATTTTCCAAGCAAATGGTCCAAAGAAACAAGCTGGAGGAGCCATTCTAATACCAAATAAAATCAACTCTCAACCAAAATTTATCAAAAAAGATAAATTGACTTCATAGAGGTCAAAGAAAAAAATCTACCAAGATCAACTCTCAATTCTGAACATCTATGCTCCAAATGCAAGGGCACCCATACTCATAAAAGAAACTTTAATAAAGATTAAAGCACACATTGCACCTCACACAATAATAGTGGGAGATTTTAATATCCCACTCTCATCAATGAACAGATCATAGAAACAGAAACTAAACAGAGACACAATGAAACTAACAGAAGTTATGAACCAAGTGTATTTAACAGATATCTATAGAACATTTCATCCTAAATCAAAGGAATATACCTTCTTCTCAGCACATTATGGTACCTTCTCCAAAATTGACCACATAATCGGCCACAAAACAGGCCTCAACAGATACATGAAGATTGAAATAATCCCATGCATTCTATCAGATCACCACAGACTTAGGCTGGTCTTCAATAATAACAAAACAACAGAAAGTCCATGTACACATGAAAGCTGAACAATGCACTACTCAATGATAACTTGGTCAAGGAAGAAATAAAGAAAGAAATTAAAGACTTCTTAGAATTTAATAAAAATGAAGGCACAAAATACCCAAACTTATGAGACACAATGAAAGTAGTGCTAAGAGGAAACCTCAGGTCTGAGTGCCTCCAAAAAGAAATTGGAGAGAGCATGCACTACCAGCTTAACATCACACGTGCAAACTCTAGAACAAAAAGAAAGCTGAGCAGTGGTGGTGCATGCCTTTAATCTCAGCACTTTGGAGGCAGAGGCAGGCAGATTTCTGAGTTGAGGCCAGCCTGGTCTACAGAATGAGTTCTAGGACAGCCAGGGCTACAAAGAGAAACCCTGTTTCGAAAAACAAAACAAAACAAAACAAAACAAAACAAAACAGAAGCAAATACACACAAGAGGCATAGATGGCAGGAAATAATTAAATTCAGGGCTGAAATGAACCAAGTAGAAACAAGAAGATCTATACAAAGAATCAACACCATGAGCTGGTTCTATGAGAAAATCAACAAGCTAGAAAAACCCTTAGCCAGACTAACTAGAGGGCACAGAGACAGTATCCAAATTAACAAAATCAGAAATGAAAAGGGAGACAGAATCTGAGGAAATCCAAAACATCATCAAATCCTACTACAAAAGCCTATACTCAACACAACTGGAAAATCTGGATGAAATGGACAATTTTCTAGACAGATACCAGGTACCAAAGTTAAACCAGGATTATATAAACCATCTCAACAGACCCATAACCCTCAAAGAAATAGAAGCAGTCGTTAAAAGTCTTCCAACCAAAAGAAGCCCAGGACCAGGTAGGTTTAGTGCAGAATTCTATTTGACTTTTGTACTGGCTAGTTTTGTGTTAACTCGACACAGCTGGAGTTATCGAAGAGAAAGGAGCTTCAGTTGGGAGAGTGCCTCCGAGAGATCCAGCTGCAAGAGTTCCAGCTGCAAGGCATTTTCTCAATTAGTGATCAAGGTGGGAGGGCCCCTTGTGGGTGGGACCATCTCTGGGCTAGTAGTCTTGGTTCTATAAGAGAGCAGGCTGAGCAAGCCAGGGGAAGGAAGCTAGTAAAGAACATCCCTCCATGGCCTCTGCATCAGTTCCTGCTTCCTGACCTGCTTGAGTTCCAGTCCTGACTTCCTTGGTGATTAGCAGCAGTGTGGAAAATGTACGCTGAATAAACCCTTTCCTCCCCAACCTGCTTCTTGGTCATGATGTTTGTGCAGGAATAGAAACCCTGACTAAGACAACCTTCAAATACTACTCTTCAAACTATTCCACAAAATTGAGACAAAAAGAACACTACCCAATTTATTCTATGAAGCCACAATTACACTCATACCTAAACCACACAAAGACCCAACAAAGAAAGAGAACTTTAGATCAATTTAACTTATGAATATCGATGCAAAAATACTCAATGAAATTCTCACAAACCAAATCCAAGACACATCAAAATGATTATCCAACATGATCCCGTAGGCTTCATCCCAGGGATGCAGGGATGGTTCAATATACAGAAATGCATCACCGTAATCCACTATATAAACAAACTCAAAGGAAAAAAAAAAACACATGATCATCTCATTAGATGCTAAGAAAGCATTTGACAATATTCAACATTCCTTCATGATAAAAGTCTTGGAAAGATCAGGAATTCAAGGCCCTTACCTAAACATAGTAAAAGCAATATACACCAAACAAGTAGCCAATATCAAACTAAATGAAAAGAAACTTGAAGCAATCCCACTAAAATCAGGGACTAGACAAGGTTGCTCACTCTCTCCCGACCTATTCAGTATAGTACTAGAAGTCCTAGCCAGAGCAATTAGACAACAAAAAGAGGTCAAAGGAATACAAATTGAAAAGTAAGAAGTCAAAATATCACTATTTGCAGATGATATGATAGTATACTTTTTTTTTTTTTTTTTTTTTTTTTTTTTTTTTTGGTTTTTTGAGACAGGGTTTCTCTGTATAGCCATGGCTGACCTGGAATTCACTTTGTAGACCAGGCTGGCCTCGAACTCAGAAATCCGCCTGCCTCTGCCTCCTGAGTGCTGGGATTAAAGGCGTGCGCCACCACGGATAGTATACTTAAATGGCCCCAAAATTCCACCAGACAACTCCTAAACCTAATAAACAACTTCAGCAAAGTGGCTGGATATAAAATTAACTCAAACAAATCAGTACCTCTGCCCAAGGGATAAACAGGCTGAGAAAGAAATTAGGGAGATGACACCCTTCAAAATATTCACAAATAATACAAAATACCTTGGTGTGACTCTACCCAAACAAGTGAAAGATCTATATGACAAGAATTTCTCTGAAGAAAGAAATTGAAGAAGATCGCAGAAGATGGAAAGATCTCCCATGCTCATGGATTGGCAGGATTAATATAGTAAAGATGGCCATGTTGCCGAAATCAATCAATAGAGTCAATGTAATCCCCATCAAAATTCCAACTGAATTCTTCACAGAAAGAGCAATTTGCAAATTAATTTGGAATAACAAAAACCCCAGAATATCAAAAACTACTCTCAACAATAAAAGAACTTCTGGAGGAATCACTATCCCTGACCTCAAGCTATATAACGAGCAATAGTGATAAAACCTGCATGGTATTGGTACAAAGACAGACACATTCATCAGTGGAATAGAATTGAAGACGCAGAAATGAACCCACACACCAGTGGTCATTTGATTTTTGGCAGAGGCACTAAAACCATCTAGTGGAAAAAAGACAACATTTTCAACAAATGGTGCTGGTTCAACTGGAGGTCAGCATGTAGAAGAATACAAATTGATCCATTCATATCTCCTTGTACAAAGCTCAAGTCCAAGTGGATCAAGGACCTCCACATAAAACAAGATACACTGAAACTAATAGAAGAGAAAGTGGGGGAAAGTCTTGAACACATGGGCACAGGGGAAATTTGCCTGAGCAGAACACCAGTGGTTTATGCTCTAATATCAACAATCAACAGATGGAACCTCATAAAATTTCAAAGCTTCTGTAAGGCAAAGGACACTGTCAATAGGACAAAACGACAACCAACAGATTGAGAAAAGATCTTTACCAATCCTAAATCTGATAGATTCAAAGACATCTGATATATACAAAGAGCTCAAGAAGTTAGACTCCAGAGAGTCAAATAACCCTATTAAAAAATGGGGTACAGAGATAAACAAAGAATTCTCAAGTGAGGAATGTCAAATGGCTGAGAAGCACCTAAAGAAATGCTCAACATCCTTAGTCATCAAGGAAATGCAAATTCAAACAACCCTGAGATTCTACCTCACACCAGCCAGAATGATTAAGATTAAAAACTCAGGTGACAGCAGATGCTAGTGAGGATGTGGAGAAAGAAGAACACAACTCTATTGCTGGTGGGATTGTGTACTGGCTGATTTTTTGTGTCAACTTGATGCAGACTGGAGTTATCACAGAGAAAGGAGCTTCAGTTGGGGAAATGCCTCCATGAGATCCGGCTATAGGGCATTTTCTCTATTGGTGATCAAGGGGGGTGGGCCCATTGTGGGTGGTGCCATTCCTGGGCCAGTAGTCTTGGGTTCTATAAGAGCAAGGTGAGCAAGCCAGGGGAAGCAAGCCAGTAAGAAACATCTCTCCATGGCCTCTGCATCAGCTCCTGATTCCTGACCTGCTTCAGTTCCAGTCCTAACTTCCTTTAGTGATGAACAGAAATGTGGAAGTGTAAGTTTTAATAAACCCTTTCCTCCCCAACTTGCTTCTTGGTCATGATGTTTGTGCAGGAATAGAAACCCTAACTGAGAGAGATTGCAAGCTGGTACAACCACTCAGGAAATCAGTCTGGTGGTTCCTCAGAAAATTGGACATAGTGCTACCCGAGGACCCAACTATACCACTCCTGGGCCTATACCCAAAAGATTCTCCAACATATAATAAGGACACATGCTCCACTATGTTCATAGCAGCCTTATTTATAATAGCCAGAGTCTGGAAAGAACCAAGACGTCCTTCAACAGAGGAATGGATACAGAAAATGTGGTACATTTACATAATGGAGTATTACTCAGCTATTATAAACAATGACTTCATGAAATTCTTAGGCAAATGGATGTATTTAGAAAATATCATCCCAATCACAAAAGAACACACATGTTATGCACTTACTGATAAGTGGATACTAGCTCCAAAGCTTGGAATACCTAAGATACAACTCACAGACCACATGAAGCTCAAGAAAAAGGAAGAACAAAGAGTAGATGCTTCAGTCCTTCCTAGAAGGGGAGACAACATACTCAAGGGAGGAAATACGAACAGAGACTGAAGGAAAGGCCATCCAGAGACTGCCCCACCTGGGGATCCATCCCCTATACAGACACCAAACCCAAACACTATTGCAGATACCAAGTGCTTGCTAGCAGGACCCTGATATAGCTGTCTGTTGAGAGGCTCTGCCAGAGCCTGAAAAATACAGGTGGATACTCACAGCAACCCTTGGACTGAGCTTGAGGTCCCCAATGGAGGAGTTAGAGAAAAGAACTGAAGGGGTTTGCAACCCATAGGAAGAACAACAATATCAACCGACCAGACACCTCAGATCTTCCAGGGACTCAACCACCAGCCAAAGAGTATACATGGAGGGACCTATGGCTCCTGCCGCATATGTATCAGAGTATAGCCTTGTTGGACATCAATGGGAGGAGAGGCCTTTGGTCCTGTGAAGGTTCGATAACCCGGTGAAAGGGAATGTCAGGGCAGTGAGTTAGGAGTGGGTGTGTGGGGTAGGGTGAGGGAGAATGCGATCGGAGGTTTCTGGAGAGAAAACCAGGAAAGGGGATAACATTTTAAACATAAATAAATAAAATATCCAATAAAAAGGAATGTGTCTAAATTAAAAAAAAATAAGAACCAATTCCAGTGTTATCTATAGTAAATATATTATCATTTAAAAGAGGGAGGAATGGGAAGATTTCTTTAAAAATAAAATTACACTAAAAAAATTTGAAAGCTAGTCAGGGAAATAGCCCAAATAGAATTTTCCATTTTATCAAAAGTAAGTAAGAGTCATAAATTAAGATGCTTATAGTATAGAAATAATACAATTTCAGGAAGAGAGATTAGAAATAAAAGAAGGCAAACAGAGACAGACATACACACAGGCAGACATACAGACACATACTCTGCGTGTATGTGTGTGAGAGAGTCGGGGGAGAGTGGAACAGGCACACAGAGACAGATACAGGGAAGTCTCAAAGAAAGATGGAAAATATGCATAAGCAGAATAGAATCAATTCAACAAATCTGATATTTAGATTCATCATCTTGAGACTGTACAAGAGTGATAATGTTTGAAGCTCTGTGGTAGAAACAGACTTGTATACACACACACACACACACACACACACACACACACACACACGTAGTGGGCTAGTACCCATGCTTACACAGTTCTGAAACAAAATAAGTGCTCTGACTACCATTGTATTCAAAATTACCTACTATCCAGATCTTGGGTCTGTGTTCTTCTAGGCTTGTCCTTCTTAAAACTACCTACCTCATATGTAATTTTTGTGAACTTACTGCCTGCCTAAGAAGACACTTGATTTGTAAGGTTGATTGTTGTTGTTGTTGTTACTATTACTTAAATCAAGGGTGTGTTAGTTCAGATGCACAACAGAGGTCGGGGCTTTGAGTCTTCCCAGAGCTGGAATTACAGGCAGCTGTGAACCACCAAGGATGCTGTAAACTGAACTCAGATTCTGAGCTAGAGTTGGCACTCATTCTTAAAGTCTGAGCCATCTCTGAGGTCCAAGATAGTTTAAATGTAGAATAAATATACATACAAACAGGATGCCTAGTATTCATTATTATAAAATAATGTGACTATAAGACTTTTATTGAGTGGGATTCTGTTATTTTCCTTAAAATTTATTCTTCTCATTGGTATGTGCCATCCAAATAGGCAACATAGGGGTGTGTGGGCTTACTTGCACTAATTTGGGACTTTAAATAAAGTCACCAGGCTATTACTAAACACATAAAGTTCAGGCAATGGCAAACACAGTGTTTACAATCTTAAGTAATTTTTCAATATCTGAAAAAGTAGAGCCAAGCCTAGGAATGAGGGTTTCAGATAGGGAAAGGGGCTTTTAAAGAAGACAAAAAACAAGGGGACTTACAAGATGTATCAGAGGGTAAAAGTGCTTGCTATCAATTCTGATGACCTGAGTTCAGTCCCCAGGGGATTACATGGTAGAAGGAGAGAACTGACTTCCTTAAACTTTCTTCTGACCTCCATGTATATGCACAGATGTATACACACATGCACACAGGTAGATACAAACACACACACACACACACACACACACACACAGTATTAGATATCTACTCTTTCATCAAGAGAGTTACTGGGGACTAAATGATGGCTTGTCAACTAAGAGCACTTGCTACCCTTGTAGAGAACCTGGATTCAGTTCTTAGCACTCACAAATGCCTGAACCTCCAGTTCCAGGATATGTGACACCATCTTCTGGCATTTTGAGCACTGCATACATGTGGTACACTTACAGAAAAAAATACTCATGCACATAAAATAAAACTAAATAGATCCCTAAAAGAAGAGAAGGTAACTTCCCTCTTGCATCTGTGGGCTACAGTGGTGGTGGTGACAATTGGTAACTTAGTATAGTATTGTGACTGTGTCTGGAACAGGAGCTGATAACATTTTCTGTTAAGGGATGATTGTAAGAATTTCATACCATGCAGTCTCAAGGTCTGTGTCTCAAGACCTTGGCTCTGTTGTTGCAGGACAAAAGTAGAGCAGAGAGATAGCAGGTACCACAATGAGCAGACTATGTTCCAGTAAGACTTCATTCACAGATACAGTGGCCAGAATCAGGACCCAGATAAAACAGTTACTGCTTCTAGGGTTTAGTTGTTGAAAATATGCCATTAAGGATTGTGTGACTGTATTTACATGTCATATTTTAACTCTTGTTTAAAAAACAATGAACTCATATAGAAAGAAATCATATACACTAATTTTAGTCTTCCAAAAGATCACTCTGGTCCATTATATAACACTATCAAAATATAACAGACTAGATCTGGGCAACTTAAAAGGAACAGTAATTTATTGCCTTGTGATTCTGGAGATTGTGACCACCATCACATAAAAGTCTTCTTGCTCTGTTATCCCTTGCTAAAAGGGCAAAGGCAGTGCAGGAGAGTGAGCTTGCCGCTCAGGCTTTTCCAAAGTAGGAACTAGCCCATTCACAATCCCTTCCTATTAGACTCTGTTTCCTAATGCTGTCCCACTGGTGACTAAGCTTCCAATTTGTTTCTTTTAGGGGACACATTGAAATCATAGCAACCTCCACATGATGTGTTTGTACTAGAATCCATGATAAAAATTTCTGTTTGAATAATGAAATTTGGCTATCTATTCTTGAGTTATGATGTCAACTTCATTGTATAAAAATATCACCTCCAATATGTAGTTGCTTAAAGCAATGATCAATTCTTTCCTCATAATTTTGTAGCATGGCAGACTGGGCATATTTGCTCTACCTAGGTCAGCTAGGTATAAGAGTCGGACTCACCTTGTGGGGCTGAACTGGCTGCAATGGCTACTTTTAACTTTTTTCTCCAGAAAAGACTTTTTTTTTAAATTCAAGTAACTGTAAATAGGAATCCAAAGGGGATCCCCAGGCTAGGACAAATAAGAGCCACCCCCATCACAGGACAAAGGGAGATCATCCCTATATCTCTTTCTCATCAAAGTGTCCTTCCTCTCTGCTGCAGCATGCAAGGGGCAGGGCCCCATCTTCCCTGGGTTGGGGTAGTCAATAACAAGCCTGCCGAACCCCAGCCTCCTTCCCCCCTGGAGTGTTTTGGGAAAGACGAATGTTTGGTTCCAGGAGAAGCTACAATAGTGGGTGTCGAAGAATGAAAATTGGACAAAAAAAAAAAAATCAACAAGCTGTCCAGAGGTAGTTTGTGAGCAGAGGAAAAAGATGGAACCCAAACCTTTAGGGGAAGAAAGGAGCAAGAGGAGGAGGGGCAAGGCTATATCCTCGTTAGTGCCCCACTGGAGCAAGGGAATAGCCTGATGTTGAAGAAGTGGAGGCAAGTTAGTACTCTAGCTACCTTAGGTGGAGGCTGGAGAATAGTTTCTAACTCTGGAGATAGGTGGAATGTTCCATCCATCACTTTATCAGGTCCTAGGTGAGAGCAAGGTGGGTGGGGCCAACATTTGTCCCACTTTCTGTAGTCCAAGGGTAAGCTTAGCCAACCTAGTGTAGGATCTAGTTAAAGCAGAGCAACAGTGGCTGTGAAACCTACTCGGTGACAATTTAATGGGGGCATGCTGGCATCTGATCATACCTAATGCTGCCAGGGCAGCCACCTGGGTCTTATCAGAATGAGATGGGCCTTTTGATAGGCAAGGAGAATGCAGCACTATGTGTGGTCCTTGCTCCTCCTCTGAGGACCCCTGAGAGATGCCCTCATCTTTCTCCTTCTCCATGTTTTTAAGTCTGCCCCTTGGTTTCTTCTCTGAAGCCAGGGCAGTTTTCCATGGGTTTTTTTTGTTTTTTTTGTTTTGTTTTTGTTTTTTTTGTTTTTTCGAGACAGGGTTTCTCTGTATAGCCATGGCTGTCCTGGAACTCACTTTGTAGACCAGGCTGGCCTCGAACTCAGAAATCCGCCTGCCTCTGCCTCCCGAGTGCTGGGATTAAAGGCGTGCGCCACCACGCCCGGCTAGTTTTCCATGTTTTGGCAGTACCTTTATCCCTTTTAGTCCTCTGGCCTCGAGGTCTTTTCAGTGTTGGCACTTCACTGGGCTCCCTTGGAGGTTGCTTGCCCTGCCTGCCTGGGCTTCTCAGTCCTGTCCTTTTCCTTTTTCTGCTTGGAGGCCAATGGCTTCTTGGACATTGAGCTGGACTTGCTCATTTCCCCTCTCTAGGGAACAGTCAGAGTGATTGGCTATAACAGCTTTCTTGGACACTGGTCAACACTAGAAATGGCCTAATTCTGAAATGGCACTTCTATTCCCTTTGGAGACTTAGCTCCTCAGCAGGAGAAAAGTTTGTCCCTGGGCACAAACACTTGCCAATCCTTTGCTTGTTATGTTTTCTCAGGCTGGAGAGATGGCTCAGCCATTAAAGGCTAGGCTCACAACCAAAAATATAAGTTATGCTTTCTCCTGTACCATCACAGGTAAGTAGAATTTATAGCCATATTTTTCAACACCAATGACATAAAAGAGCACCTGCAAACTGGAAAAAGGACAGGAGACAGTGAACAGGCCTGACTCAAAGAGGAGGTTCTGGATCTTCTGGGGTTAACTGACTTATTACCAAAGCTGGACTGAGTACTTAGCTAGTTCATTGCAGAGTTTAGCCTGTCCCCCAGTATGTCTTTGGAATCATGCTGTTTGTGCATTCCCATTCTAGATCTTTCTCGGCATCACTGTTTAGGATGAATCAACCAGCTTGGTTCAGGCCAATCATTAAGCATTGAGGAAGTCAATGAACTTACAGCTTATAGATGTTCATTGCACATCACCCGCCAGGCCTGTGTTTGTAATATCTTCCAGCTTCCAGCTTAGTTCCAGGCAGAGACTAGAACCACTTATTTGATTAACTTAGTTATATACTCCACCTAATATCATTACAAAGGAAACCAGTGCTATGATTCCCTGTACTAGACCCCTGAATACCAGCAAAAAACATTGTTTTTCCATGTGGGCCAAGTCTGACCTCTCAATACCAGTAAACATGCATCATTCATTGCCCAGTTGAAGACTGATTATTTTCCTTAAATACATTTCTCTCTTCTAGAAATTCTTTAAAGCTAGACTTTTCTCCTCAAGTTTTCCCCTGCTTCAGAGCTTTAATACCCCTGTCCTAGCTGCCTGGGAGTCAGTATTCTGCTAGCAGGCTTCAGATGAAGATGTAGAACTCTTAGTTCCTCATGCGCTGTGTCTGCCTGGATGCTGCCATGCCCCCACCTTGATGATAATGGAATGAACCTCTGAACCTGTAAGCCAGCCCCAATTAAATGTTGTCCTTTTTAAGACTTGCCTTGGTCATGGTGTCTGTTCACAGCAGTAAAACTAACTAAGACACTCACTTATCGCCGGGTGTGGTGGTGCACGCCTTTAATCCCAGCACTCAGGAGGCAGAGGCAGGCAGGATTTCTGAGTTCGAGGCCAGCCTGGTCTACAAAATGAGTTCCAGGACAGATAGAGCTATGCAGAGAAACCCTGTCTTGAAAAAACAAAAACAAACAAACAAACAAACAAAAAGACACACACTTATCTTTTCTGGGGCCAACAAGATGGCTCTGCTGGTAAACTGTTTGTATACAAGCCTGAGTTTGATCCCTGGATTCCTTGACAGATAGAGTAAACAGAATCCTAAAAGGACCTTCACCGTCATACTGTGGCATATACATGTGAGGATACAATAATAACCATAAAAGACATTTTATTAAAAGTAACAAAATGAAATTTTATTACTTATGAAAATTAGAAAAATTGTCTCAAATACATATCCAAAGAGTTGAGCATAGATAGTGCCCACCTGGGATACAGTGGCAGGGAGAGGCAAGACTCTGGAGTTTGAATCCAGCTTGGGCTATAGAGTGAGCCTATCTCAAAAGGCAAAGGGTTATGGCTCTATAGTAAAATGCTTGTCTAGTACCACAAGACCCTAGACTTGGGGCCTGGCACTAGAAGAAACTTGATCTATTTAAGTCCTTTAGATGATCGTTCTGTGCCTTGCCTACAACCCTCCATACTCTAGTATGAAGCCTGAGTCAGCTTTTTCCTTCCTTAGTCCACAGAGTTATGAAAACATTCAGAACACAAGTACTCTTTTTTTTTTTTTTAAGTTTCCATGATTGATTTTTCTGAAAAAAGTTTTAAAAATTTAGTGACAACAAAAGAGTAAAACCTGGCCACAGCTGAGACACTCCTTAAAAGGGGGGGGGGTGGATTAAGAGAACATGGAATAAAAATATTTTGTCACAATCTTCCTATTCCTACTCATCCTTTCCTATGTTTTAACTTTATTCAAAAAGACTCTGTTGTTACTTTTGAAGTAACTCAGGTTCAACATGAACTTGGGTTCCCGGTCAATGATCTTGCTGTTGGAAATTGCTAAATAGAGCACCCCTTACACTTGAGCTCACTGAAGCTCATTCAACCATGAAAATGAAGCAGCTCAGCAAGACTCTGCCTTAGATGAGCACACATGGGTGTTCGAGTGCGTGCCAGTACATGTGCTTGAGTGTGTGCAGGTGTGGGTGCATGGATATGTGTGTGTGCATCTGCGTGTGTGCATGCGTGTGAGTTCGACGGTCACACAGGACTTCTAAACAGATGAACTCTGGCACCATTCCCAGTGGGCCAGACCTTCAGGATGGGTGACATGTGGTTTGTTTTACTTGGCTGTGCTAGGAATTACTCCCTTTTTGTTTGGATAAGCTTAGGAACGAACAATGAAAAGGCAGAACCCTGGTCACTGCCATCACTGCCTATCACCAAGCCTGTCCTAGCTGCTGCTAGCAGTACTACAACCTCCTGGATCCTGGAGAGATTGTACAAGGCAAGGGGGCCTTGGCTCTCCTAGTTTCATTGATCTGAATGAGCCCTCAATCTTCATAAGAGGCTTAGGGTAGACAAAGAGGACTCATATGCTGGGCCAGCAAGTTGGTTCTTAACCGAAATCAGATGCCCTGAGTTCAGTCCCCATGTCTCATACGGTAGAAAGAATGAACAATCATGAGTAGTCCTTCACAAGCATGCCATGGCTATGCCATGGCTACCCCAAGCTCCTCATTTGTCCTCCTACCATAACACTTGTAGTATATAATTTTTATAATTGCTAACTTTTTTATTCTTCTCTCATATATTATATCCTAACTGAAGTGCCCTCCTGCCTCCTCTCCCAGTCCCTCTCCTTCCTCCCCCTTCACACAGTCTCATACCCATCCCCCTCCCTTCTCTTCAGAAAAGGGCAGGCCTCCAGGGATATCAACCAAATGTGGCACATCAAATTAACACTAGTTACTTCCCCTAGAATTAAGACTGGACTGGACAAGCCAATCCAGTAGAAGGAAAAGGTTCCCAAAAGCAAGCAAGAGTCAGAGACAGCTCCTACTTCACTGTTAGGAAGAAGAAGGAGGAAGAGGAGGAGAAAAAGAAGGAGAAGAAGACAAGAAGATCAAGACTTCTTCCACAAGAAGACCAAGCTACAAAACTGTAACACACATGCAGAAGGCCTACATCAGACCCATTCGGGCTCCCTGTGAGTTCCTATGGGCTGAGGTTTGTTGATTCTGTGGTTTTTCATGTGGTGTCCTTAACTCCTCTGGCTCTTTCCTTCCCCCTCTTCCACAGGATTCCCTGAGTTCCACCTAACATTTGGCTGTGGGTCTCTGCATCCGTTTCAATTAGCTGCTGGAAGAAACCTCTCTGATGACTATTTTACTAGACTCCTCTCTACTTGTATAACAGAATTTCATTAGTAATAGTTTTATTTCTTTTTTCTTTTTTTTTTTTTACAGTGATTGGTTATATTCTGGGTCTCTGGGATTCCAGCTTCTGGTTTCTGGTCATCCAGGCAGTGGGCTCCTTGTCATGGTATGGGACTCAAGTTGATTAGTAAGTGGTTGTCCACCCCCACAAGTTCTGCTACATTACCCCAGTGCATCTTCAAGCAGAACAGGAAAAAGAATTTGTTCCTGTGTTGGTGTCCCAGACCATTTCTAGGAACATTCACTGGTTATAGAAGATGGCTGGTTCAGGCCATGTATGTCCCATGACTAGAAGTCTTTGCTAGGCTTACTCTCATAGATTCTAGTAATTGTTGACTGTATTAATTTCCACATCACCCCCAGTACCCTCTCCCTTCATTCCTCTTCAATCTCATCTCATCCCTCTTGTTCCCACCAGACAACAGTCTTTCCCCTTTCCAGGGAGGCCTTGCTATGTAGCTTCTCTGGGTCTGTGGGTTGCAGTATGATTGTCTTTTACTTTAGAGCTAATGTCCACCTGTAAACAAACATGGTAATGTTTGTCTTTCACGGTCTGCGTTACCTCATTTAGGATAATTTTTTTTATAGTTCCATCCATTTGCCTGCTAATTTCATGATGTTATTTTTTTCATAACTGACAATTTTAAAATCTGACAATTTTTTCATAACTGACAATTTTAAAATCCATTCTTCAGTCAAGAGTCATCTAAGTTGTTTCCAGTTTCAGGATATAATAAAACAACAATAACAACAACAACAACAACAACAACAACAGAGCTGCTATGAACATAGTTGAGCAAGTGTCCTTGTGATATGATGGAACACATTTTTTTTGGTTATATGCCCAGGAGTGGTATAACTGGGTCTTAAGGTAGGTTAGTTATAATTTTTCTGAAAAACCATCATATTTGTTTCCAAAGTGGCTATACAAGTATGCATGAGTGTTCCCCTTGCTCCACATCTTTGCCAGCATGAGCTGTCACTTGTGTTTTTGACCTTAGTCACTCTGGCAGGTGTAATATGGAATCTCAGAGATTTTTCTAATGGCTAAGTATGTTGAACATTTAAGTGTTTCTCTGCCATTTGAGATTCTCAATTGAGAATTGTCTGTTTATATATGTACCCCATTTTTTAATTGGATTATTTGCTTTGTTAATGTCTAGCTTCTTGAGTTCTTTATATATTTTGGAAATTAGCCCTCTGTCAGATGTGGGGTTTCTAAAAATCTTTTCCCATTCTGTAGGTTGTCATTTTGTTCTATTGATCATATCCTTTACCTTATAGAAGCTTTTCAGTTTCATGAGGACCCATTATTAATTGTTGATCTTAGTGCCTGTGCTAATGGTGTTCTGTTCAAGAAGTTGTCTCCTGGGCCTGTATGATCAAGGCTGTTCCTTCCATTCTCCTGTATCAGGTTCAATGTACCTGGACTTTTGTTATGGTCCTTTTTTTTTTTTTTGTAGGTGAGGGTTTTTTTTTTTTTGAGACAGGGTTTCTCTGTGTAGCCCTGGCTGTCCTGGAACTCACTTTGTAGACCAGGCTAGCCTCGAACTCAGAAATCCGCCTGCCTCTGCCTCCCGAGTGCTGGGATTAAAGGTGTGCGCCACCACGCCCAGCTTGTAGGTGAGTTTTTAAAAGAATTATTTATTTTATGTATCTATAAGTACACTGTAGCTGTTGACACACTAGAAGAGGGCATCAGATCCTATTACAGATGGTTGTGAGCCACCATGTGGATGCTGGGAACTAAACTTAGAACCTCTGGAAGAGCAGTCAGTGCTCTTAACCACTGAGCTATCTCTCCAGCCCTATGTTAAAGTCTTTAATCCACTTGGACTTGAGTTTTGTTCAAGGTGATAGATATGAATCTATTTGCACTCTTCCAGTAAGACCAGCACCATTTAATATACAATATAAATAATTATTATAATAAAAATAATATAAACTCTAACCAAGCAAGTGAAAGACCTGTATGACAAGAACTTCAAGCCTTTGAAAAAGAAATTGAAGAAGCTAACTCCCATATGCATGGATCAGTAGGATTGAGATAGTAAAAATCACCATCTATCAAAAAGAACATTTGGCCTCAAAGGACATCTTTCCCAATGCTGTAAAAATGGCCAGCGGCTTCAGCCCTGAAGCCACCGCAACTGCACTTCCCATGACTACAGATAGTAATGAAAACCAAGCGTTTGAGAATGGATGCAAGTGATAAAGAACAATTCATGCCCAATGCCCTAGTCCAAGGTGGGCAATGCCATGGACCTGCCTGTGGTCCTAGCTGACTGTGAAAACCAGGCCATAGAGAGTGCGTGTGATAAAAGAAGTACAAGTGATGAAAGATGTGCTTGAAATAATGTGTGGAACACCCTAGTTGTAATTGGCTGAATTTAGCTTTAAAACTCTGGTCTGGCACAGCAAAATCACTCATCTCCTGAGGGCCCAGTGGAGAAACTTCCAGTTGCGAAATAATCTGCGTGCGTGCGTGGATCTCACACAAATGTTCACAAAAACATCTGCTGCTTAGACAAACATGCCTGCACCACCATGCTCAGCTCCAGAGGATCTGAAGCAAGGAACATCGACTCGTATTTTACCTGCTCGCTGCAAGGAGCTAAGGCTACATCTGCCAGACTGGAAAGGTGAGAGAGAGAGAGAGAGAGAGAGAGAGAGAGAGAGAGAGAGAGAGAGAGAGAGAGAGANTGGATATTCTAAGTTTCTGGGCTAATATCCATTTATCAGTGAGTGCATACCCAATGACTTCTTTTGTGATTGGGTTACCTCACTAAGGATTATATCCTCCAGATACATCCATTTGCCCAAGAATTTCATAAATTCATTTTTTTAATAGCAGAATAGTACTCCATTGTGTAGATGTACCACATTTTCTGTATCCATTCCTGTTGAGGGACATCTGGGTTCTTTCCAGCTTCTGGCTATTATAAATAAGGCTGCTATGAACATAGTGGAACATGTGTCCTTTTTATTAGTTGGAACATCTTCTGGGTATATACCCAGGAGAGGTATTGCTGGATCCTCTGGTAGTACTATGTCCAATTTTCTGAGATAACGCCAGACTGACTTCCAGAGACAGATTTTCATATGTTGAACCATCTCTGAAACTCTGGCATGAACCTACTTGATCATAGAAGATGATCTTTTTGATGTGTTCTTGGATTCAGCTTGTGAACATTTTTGAATCAATGTCCATGAGGGAAATTGACCTCTAATTCTCTTTTTTTTGTTGTTGAATCTTCATGTGGCTGGGGGATTGAGGTGTCTGTCGGCTCATAACATGAATTTGGTAATATTCTTTCTGTTTCTATTTGGTAGAATAGTTGAAAAGTATTGGTATTAGATTTATTAGAAAGCTTGGCAGATTTCTGGGATAAAACCATCTCATCCTGGTCTTTTTTGGTTAGGAAACTTTTAGTTACTACTTCTATTTCCTTGGTGAGTATAGGTTTATTTAAATTGTTTATCTGGTCTTTATTTAACTTTGGAAAGTGGTATGTATCAAGAAAATTGTCCATTTATAAAAAAAAAAATTAATTTTGTGGAAGACTGATTTTTTTGAAGTTTGACCTAATGATTCTTTGTATTTCCTCAGTTTCTGTTGTTATGTACCCCTTTTTGTTTCTGATTTTGTTAATTTAGATATTCTCTCCTTTTTAGATAGTTGGATCAGAGTTCTTCTATCTTGTCTATTTTCTCAAAGAAGCAACTTTTTGTTTCACGGATTCCTTGTATTATTCTCTGTGTTTCTATTTTATTGATTCACAATATGAGTTTGATTATTTCCTGCCATCTACTCTTCCTGGATGCGTTTGCTTCTTTTTGTTCTAGAGATTTCAGAGTGTGCTGTGTTGTTGTTGTTTTTTTTTTTTATTTGTTTGTTTGTTTTTCGAGACAGGGTTTCCTCTGTGTAGCTCTGGCTGTCCTGGAACTCACTCTGTAGACCAGGCTGGCCTCGAAATCAGAAATCCACCTTCATGAAGGCACCTAGTACTATGAACTTTTCCTCTTAGCAGTGCTTTCATTGTGTCTCCTTTGGGTATGTGGTGCCTTCATTTTCATTGAATTCTAGGAGATCTTTAATTTCTTTCTTTATTCTTCTTTGACCCCACAATCACTGAGTAGAAAAATTGTACAATTTCCATGAGTTCATAGGCTTTCTGTTGTTGATGATATCCAGCTTTAGTCCATGATGGTCTGACAGGATGCAGGGAGTGGTTTTAATTTTCATGTATTTATTGAGACTTGATTATGACCAAGTATGTGGTCAGTTTTAGAGATGGTTCCATGAGGTTCTGCGAAGGTTTGAGTGAAATGTTCTGTAGATATCTGTTATGTCCATTTGACTCATAATATCTAGTTCCATTATTTCTGTTTAGTTTCTGTCTGGATGACCTGTCCATCAGTGGGGCACTGTAGTCTTTCATTATTAGTGTGTGGAACTCAATATATGAATTATGCTTTAGTAACATTTCTTTTAGAAATGTGGGTGCCCTTGCATTTGGGGTATAGATATTCAGAATTGAGGAATCTTTTTTTGGTAGATTTTTTCCTTAGCTGAGTATGAAGTATCCTTCCATATCTTTTTTGATTAATTTTGGTTGGAAAGTTGTTTTGTTAGATATTAGAATGGCTACCCCAGTTTGCTTCTTGGATCCACTTGCTTGGTAAACATTTTTCCAACCCTCTTTACTCTGAGATGACTATCTTTGATGTTGAAGTATGTTTCTTGTATGCATTCTGTTAGTCCATATTTTTTAATTGGGGAATTGAGTCCATTGATATTGACAGCTATTAATGATCAATGATTGTTAATTTTGGTTGTGGTGATGTGTTAGTGTGTGTGTGTTTCCAATCTTTTCATTTTGCTGGTATGAGATTACTTATATCCTGTGTTTTCATGGATGTAGTTAAACTCCTTAGGGCAGAGTTTTCCTTCTAGCAACTTCTGTAGAGCTAGATTTATAGACAGATACTGCTTAAATTGAATTTGTCATGTAATAGCTTGTTTATTTAATCACCATTAAACTCCTGCTATGGGCTTGTTTGTTGATCCTCGAGAATAAGTTGGGTCTTGTTCTCTGTCCAAGTTTATTTCTCCAGTTTTCCAGAAATCCTGTAAGCTCTTTCAGTACATACCAGTTTACTTACTGTAGGCAGAGTTGGTTGTTGTTTGTAACAACATGCCCAGATGAACTACAAATCTCTACTTTGATTCAACTACAAAACTAAAACAAAAGAAGTATCATGATCACATGACTAAAAATGCTTTAAGATGGCAACTTAAGTGTTGATACATAGGTGAATGGCTAAGCACCCATTGTGTGTGGAATCTCTACTGTGCAGTGAGTTATCTTAAGTTGACTGTTCATTATTAAAGGAACAGAGTTTTTCCTCTCCTGGCCTAAATCCTCAAGCAGCAGCAGCAGCAGCAGCAGCAGCAGCAGCAGCAATAATAGCAACAGCAGCAGCAATAACAGCAGCAGCAGCAGCAATAATAGCAACAGCAGCAGCAGCAGCAGCAGCGTTTTGTTGTTGATTTGTTTTGGCTTTTTGACAGAGGGTCTCCAATGTGGCTTTAAACTTCTGTTGATCCTCTTGCATCTGCCTTCAAGTGCTGGGAATTCAGGTGTATGCCATTATAACTAGTCCCCAAGTCAGTAGTTCTTAACTTTCCCCCTCAAGCACCTCCTTAAGACCAAAGAAAACTGTATCCACTTCTAAAAAAAAAATCACAATCTCAATATTCCACACAGTTCTATTATTCCTGGGAAGATGATGACACTAATATAAATTTGGAGTCTAGCCAAATTTATAATCATATGTCTCTGCTGAGCTAGACTGCACCCTCCATGTGCCCAAGAATCTTGTGCTTCGATTTCACGGGTCCATAATGCATGCTAGTCATGGGCTTAAAAGAATATCCCTATAGAAGTCATATGACCCTATGACACTAACACACAAATGATTAGAAAACACAGGGCATTGGTGAATGGGACTAAGGCAGTCTCTGCTTACAGAGTATGAAAAGCCAGTGCCTGGTTACTCCAGCCCAAGTCGAGTTAGTCTATAGCATCCACAACTTTCTTGACTTGTCTAGCAGGAATGTAGACTATAAACAAAATACCTGCATACACACTTTTGGAAGGCTTGGCTGATGAAGCTGAAAACTGTAAAGAGAATGGGGCAGAGGCTATGTTTTTAGTTCAGTTCAGTTGTGGCATCAAGAGAAACCCTATTCTAACAAGATACAACAAGAAGGGTGGCAAGGGGCCAGTATCTTACCTGCACTGGATTTATAAGTAAAATTGCTTTAGCAAAGTGCAATCATGTAACATTAGGAGAATAAAGGAGTTCTAAGAAGCTATTTTCAAGTTCTCCTGCTTTGATTCCAAGATAATGTAATAGCTTTGAGGCTTGACTGTCATGGATTGCACTGGTGCTGTTTGTATTCTAATGTTAATTTTGCTCTCTTAAGAGGGGTTGCCCATGATGGTAGATCAAGTACTTAAGTGATCTCATGTGAACCTACTCCCAATTCTAACTTGTCAGATAAAGGCTAGAGCTTGTGATTGGGCAGTGGAAGGGAAAGTGGGACTAGAGGTAGAAGGGAGAGAGAAGGAGAGAGGATTAAGGAAGAGGAGGTGGAAACCAATATAAAGCAGAACCACATGGCCTGGAGAAGATGCAACTAGCAAGGGGTCTCATAGCTGGGGAATAAATTAGTATAATGATAGAACTGCACAATCTAGGCATATAGTTTATAAATATAATAACTGGGTCATGTGTTTTTTTATATGGGCTTAATGGGATAAGAAATTACCACACTTGACAGCAATTCTGGAACCTATGATCTACTTAGATCATTCCAAGAATAAGAAACTAAACTGGGAGGTGGTAGAGCCTGCCCTTAATCAAAGCACTCAGGAGGCAGAGGCAGGTAGATCTGAGTTCGAGGTCAGGGCTACAGAGAGAAAATCAATCTCTGTGTGTGTGTCCTTGTCTCTGTCTCTCTCACACACACACATAATCAAAAACAAACAAAAACAGAACAAAGTAAAAGAAAACAAACAAACAAACAAAAAAAGAATAAGAAACAGGGTGGGGGATTTTGGCTCAATAGTAGATAATTTGCCAAATATGACTAAGGTCCCCAGCACAGGGAAAAGATAAAAGTAGAAAGTAATAATTTTTATACTCCTTACAACATACCTTCCTGTAAAAATGCTGAGGCTGAGAAAGGTGCATGCTACTACAGGACTCCAGGTCTCCTACTGGATAGCACAAGTTTGTTCAACAGATGTGGCCATTGGAACAAGAGACAACATCTGGGACAGTAGTAATAAGCAAGTAATGTGCACACCCAGAAAGGGAATAGAGTTGTTTCCTTAATGCTGTGCTCCCCACAAGAGCTATAGAAGAAAAGCTATCTATCAACAAATAAACTGATAAAAACATGTGGCATGTATACACAGTAGAAATCAAGACTCTAATAAGAAAAAGAATGGAAGTGGAAATTTCTATACTAAGTTAAAAAAAAAACTTTACTCAGAAAAATACCAAATGTTTTCTCTCATATGTGCAGGAAGATCAGATTTGTGTGTGAGGTAAAATGAGAAAGGGGACTGAGAAGGGAGGAAGAGATCTTATCTAGGAGCTGTCCCTAGAGGCCCTTGGTATTGCGAAGATGATATGCTCCAGTACAGGGGAATGCCAGGGCTAGGAAGCAGGAGTGGGTAGGTTGGGGAGCAGGGCAGGGGGAGGGTACATGGGGGCTTTGAGGATAGCATTTGAAATGTAAATGAAGAAAATATCTAATAAAAATGCCTTAAAATATAAATAAATAAATAAATAAATAAATAAAAGCAGAAGGGAGATATGGTTTGTGGAGAGGAGGGGACCAGAAGAGTAGGGTGGATTGAGCACAGGGTAGACTGGGGAAGGAAGTATTTGAAAAAGTGAGGATGTATATGATTAAAATGTTGCAACAAAATCCATTACTTTATAGAAAAGAGAGAAGCTGCTTCCATGTTTAAACTTGAGAGATGCTGCCTGTGTACAAAGTCCCTAATGCTATTAGGAAAGGAAAGGAGAGGAAAGGAAAGGAAAGGAAAGGAAGAAAAAGAAAGACAGAAAGTCAGAAAGGGAGGAGAGGAGAGAAAGGAAAGGAAAGGAAAGGAAAGAAAGGAAAGAAAAGAAAAGAAAAAGAACAAAACATTACCCAAAGGAAGAGTTGTTGCCATGTCTTGGGAAATATAAAATAACTATGAACATATTTGAATGTAAAAAGTGCTTTGTCTCTAGGGATATGAGTTGGTGTACTACTTGCCTATGCACAAAGCCCTAAGTTTACTTCTCAGCATTGAAAAAAATGAGACTGATGGTAGACATCTGTCTTAGTCAGGGTTTCTATTCCTGCACAAACATCATGACCAAAAAGCAAGTTGGGGAAGGGTTTATTCAGCTTACACTTCCACATTGCTGTTCATCACCAAGGAAGTCAGGACTGGAACTCAAGCAGGTCAGAAAGCAGGAGCTAATGCAGAAGTCATGGAGGGATGTTCTTTACTGACTTGCTTCCCATGGCTTGCTCAGCCTGCTCTCTTATAGAACCAAGATTACCAGCCCAGAGATGGTACCACCCACAAGGGGCCCTCCCACCTTGATCACTAATTGAGAAAATGCCCCACAGCTGGATTTCATGGAGGCACTGCCCAGCTGAAGCTCCTTTCTCGGTGATAACTCCAGCCTGTGTCAAGTTGACACATAAAACCAGCCAGTACAACACCTTAATTTCAGCACTTGGGAGTGGAAACAGAACAATACAGAGCCGAGGAAGCACAAGACTCTGGGTCAGAAAGACAAACAACAACAACAACAACAACAACGACAACAACAAAACAGCCAGCCTTCTTGGCTAGGTTGTATTCTGGTGTAGAGTGTTTGCATACTGTTTAGCATGCACAATGCCTTAGGCTCAACTTAGCCTCTAATAACTGCAAAGAAGGATGAGAAGGAACAGGAGGAGAAGAAGATGGAGGAGAAGGATCAGAGGAAGAGAATGGGAGGGAGGAAAAGAAGGAAGAAAACTTAAAAGAATAGTAAAACCAAATAAACAAAATTCCTTTTCTATTTAAAAAAAAAGTGTTTCTTGTCAAGCATAGTAATACAAACTCATAATCCCAGCACTTGGGAGAGAAAAGCAAGTTGATGATTTCAACTGAAGCCTGGGTTATATAGCAAATTTGAGTCTAGCCAAGATTACATGAGACTGCCCTAACTGCCCCTCACCCCCTGTGATGGTTTGTATATTCTTGGACCAGGGAGTGGCACCATTTGGAGGTGTGGCCTTGTTGGAATAGGTGTGACCTAGTTGGAGTAGGTGTGTCACTGTGGGTGTGGTCATGAGATCCTCACCCTAGTTTCCTGGAGGTCAGTCTTCCACTAGCAGCCTTTGGTAGAAGACATAGAAATCTCAGCTCTGCTTGTGCCATGCCTACCTGGTTACTGCCATGCTCCCACCTTGATGATAATGGACTGAACCTCTGAACCTGTAAGCCAGCCCCAATTAAATGTTGTTTTTTTTTTTTTTAATTTTTTTTTTTTTAAGATTTATTTTATTATATGTAAGTACACTGTAGCTGTCTTCAGACACCCCAGAAGAGGGCGCCAGATCTCGTTACGGATGGTTGTGAGCCACCATGTGGATGCTGGGATTTGAACTTATCACCTTTGGAAGAGCAGTCGGGTGCTCTTACCCGCTGAGCCATCTCACCAGCCCCTAAATGTTGTTTTTTATAAGACTTGCCTTGGTCATGGTGTGTGTTCACAGCAGTAAAACTCTACCTAAGACAGAAGTTGGTACCAGGAGTGAAGTATTGCTGTAATAGGCCTGACCATGCTTTTATTTGAAAGAATGTGGAATATGGGACTTTGGATTTGGAACACAGTGGAATGCTTTAAATGGGGCTTAATGGGTCATCCTAGTCGGAGGAATATGGAAGACTTTGTTGCTGGGAGTAATTTGAACTGTGTTGACCTGGCCCAAGAGATTTCAAAGAAGAATTTCAGAATGTGGCATAAAGACTGTTTTTGTGGTATTTTGGTGAAGAATGTGGCTACTTTTTGCCCTGAAAAGTCTGCCTGAGACTAAGGTAAAGATACTCAGATTAATTACATTGACAAAGGAAGTTTCAAAAAAGCCCAGCAGAGACTTTGTTCTCTGGTTAAGTCTTATGAAGAGAAGTTCGAACAAGCATAGCAAGCTTAGAAATGAAAACTATAAAATATATGGTTCAAGTATTAAAGGGGTACCAGGAAGTGAAACGGAGCAAAATCTTGTGTTCTAAGAGATAACAGATTAAGGGTGTTGGACCTTGGGGCAAGATTCTACCCAGCTAAATTTAGATCCAGGCATGGTGGTACACACCTTTAATCCCAGGAGACAGGCATGCTGATATCTGTGTTCAATGTCAATTTACAGAGCAAGATCCAGGATAGCCGAGCTTAGGCAGTGAAGGATTTGGAAAAAGGAAAGCCAGTGACAATGTAATAGTACAAGAGGGTCATGCTGCAGAACTCGTCAGTTCAGCCATATGCATCTGGCTCTAGAGTTAATAATGGAAGGAATTATTGGGACAATTGATGCTGGTTAGCTGGAGCTAAGAAATTAGCAATTATTAAGAAAATACCAGAATCACTGAGGTGAAATCTTCTGGGAATTGTTTTCTGGGAGCACAAAGAACCTGTGTTCCAGAGATAGCCAAGGTTGTACCTCATGTTGCGACTGGACTTGGTAATGTATAAGAGTCACTCAGGTGGTACTGGTTTGAAGGCATGAAGGTGTCATGAAGAACAGCTGAGGCTTGGCACCATGAAGAGAGCCTATGAAAGGCTATTGGTGAAGCTTAGTTGGAGTGGAACACCCCAGTATATTGGAGATTCAGTACCATGGGATGATCACCAAGAACAGAAGCTGTAGTGGAGTGGATCAACCTGAGCTTAGAGTGCTACAGAGGGCAGAGCTGGAGAAGTGATGCCAGCCCTTAGGAGGAGCCCAAAAGATCAAGTGGAATCCCAGACACTGAAACAAGAAGCTGTAACATTGAAATTGCCTTGGGGACTCAAAGATGTTAAAGATGCCAGAGCCATGAGATACATGCTGAGGAAAGCTGCTAACAGGGAGTAGAACCAGCCCAGGAGAAAGAAGTATGTTTCAGTCAACAAAGATGAAAAAGGAGTGGAGATCTGAAGACTGCTTTGACATCAGCCATGGAGATGCAGAGTTTTGAGTCTGCCCAGCTGGTTTCCTGTCTTTCTTTGGGGATTACAGTTAAGTGATTGGCTAAATCTCAGAAGAGATCTTGAACTTTGGACTTTTGAGTGAAAGATCCTGAGAAAATGTAACAGGTCTCAAAGACCCCGAAACTGGGAAAGAGATTTCATTATTAGTAGAAAGCCTTTACATAGCTAAATATAATAGCCTGAACATTTCTTGAATCTGTGTGCTTGCCCCTACTGTTCTTTGAATGCATGTATTTGCCAACTGATATAGCTCACTGCCAAGTGTTTGAGGTTTGGTTGGGATTGAGACACAGCTCACTGCCAAGTGTTTGTGGTAGATTTCACTTTGCACCTGTGCACCCGAGCATGAAAATCTTCCGTGTACCCATTTCTTCTATAGAAAGAATGGATATTGTCAGATCAGAAAAATCCCCTACTCCCTCCTCCTCCTTCTCTCCCCCTTGAGGAACCATAAAAACTGGGTCCTCTTTTCCCTCAGGGTCGACTCCTCTATCCACTTCCGGGATATGAGTCGTCCCCAGAGCTCTGGCTTTCCCCAAATAAAGCCTCATGTAATTTGCATCAAGCCTGGTCTTCTGTGAGTTCTTGGGGGGTTCGCCAATATCCTGTGACTTGAGTGGAGGTCTCCCTACGGGGGTCCTTTCATGAGGACTATGAAAGTTGGACTAAATATGTCTTGTATTATGCTATGTTTAAGTATGGCCCCACATAGACTCATGTGTTTGAACAAGTCTATGGGGGCCAAAGAGTGGAATGTGATGGTTTGTATATTCTTGGACCAGGGAGTGGCACCATTTGGAGATGTGGCCTGTTGGAATAGGTGTGACCTAGTTGGAGTAGGTGTGTCACTGTAGGTGTGGGCATAAGATCCTCACCCTAGTTGCCTGGAGGTCAGTCTTCCACTAGCAGCCTTTGGAAGAAGACATAGAAATCTTAGCTCTGCCTGCGCCATGCCTGCCTGGTTACTGCCATGCTCCCACCTTGATGATAATGGACTGAACCTCTGAACCTGTAAGCCAGCCCCAATTAAATGTTGTTTTTTATAAGACTTGCCTTGGTCATGGTGTGTGTTCACAGCAGTAAAACCCTAACTAAGACACCCCCTCATTCCCAAAAAAGAAAAGAAAACTGAGCTCCTGTCCATTGACTTAAGGTTTTGTATAGTGTCAAGTATTGCTTTGGGGAAAAAAAATTTTAAATTGATGAATGAACTTAAGGAAACAGAACTCTGTCTAGGAAGTACCCATCCAAGATAGGATATTCCTCTAACTCTGGCCATGAGCACTTGCATGATTCATTCAATAGATAACTGGTGCTACTGTTTTTGGGGTAATTCACTGACCCAATAGGCCTCAGGGCTTCCTGACTGGTTCTAACATGCTTTCTTATTAATTGCTAGAGTTGTGAAAGCCCAATGTAATATGGGGACACAGAAGAAATTTCTTTGTGTGTTTGAGACAGGGCTTAGGATACAGTACAGGCTGGTCTTGAACTCATAAGCTTCTTGCCTCTGCCTCTCAAGTGCTGGGATTACTAGTGTTCTCTGCCATGCCTAGGTACCAGTCTTTCTTAACATGTAAGTAATAATGAGCATGATATGTGGATTATATTGAATTTGCAGTTTTATGATCAGAAACTCAAAGAATGCAGAGCTATGAAAGTCTGTGTTGTGTATATTATTAGCCATTTTTTAAGTGATGTGTGGACAGACAACATTTAAGTCATGTAACTAATTTCTCAGCAAACATTTTAATTGTGATATATAAAACCTGTGGTGGGTGGAGGCTCATGCCTTTAATTCCAGAACTTGGGAGGAAGAGGCATGTGAGTTCCAAACCAGCCTGGTCTAGAGAGCAAGTTCCAGGACAGCTAGGGCTATACAGAGAAAGCCTGTCTCAAAGACAAAAACAAATATATATATAATTTAGTGCTATATCCACTCCAGTCGTGACTCGCATTACAGGTTTAGAAACCTGGAAGCACTCCTGAGGCAGAGTTTCAATGAAACCCATCCTCCTGGAACCTTGGCATTCCCATAGCTAGAATGCCCCAGATTTGTCCCTGCAATATCGTGGAGGGTCTTGCATGCTTTCTTACAGTATTTTACTGGATAAGAGTAAGAAATCTCAGGGCAAACTTAGCAAAGTATATTTACAATCTTCATTACAGTCAGGTATGGCAGACTACATTGCATATTAGAAGAAAGTTGGTGAGTTCTGACAAATGGAGATTCCCTACAGATACTTAAAAGAACAGCTAAGTTACTTTCATATGCAAGTATTTACCAAGGCCTAGGAAATAGGGGGGCTGTGGTATTGGATTATTCATGAGAAGGTCGGCTAGAGCAGAACCCCCTGGTGCTAGATTTCACAAGTCTTGAAGGAGTAGCACAAATTGTGACTAGGGTGTGAAATCCTTACCTGCCATTTGCTGACCCTAGGCAGGGCTGTTTTTATCTTTACAGTAAACTTTACCTGGTTCCTGTAAGTCCTTTTGAAGTCATTCCTTTGTTTTGTGTCAGGTAACTTCAATGTACTTTGCCTGCTGTGACATCCTACCCCTTTGTTTTCTGTATTATATAAGAGTGGTGTTCGCTTTGTGACATTACATTCAGATTCAGCACACTCTCTTGTGTCTGCGTCTGTCTGTCAATTCTCACTGACTCTATGCTCATCTGTCTGAGGCCCTGATTCCCATGGATTGAGGGGGGCCGACTGAGCCCGGTCCATATATTTTTAAATGTACCATTGAAAGATTTAACTTTTCAGTCCAGTGGTATTGCTGGCATGTAGCTGTGCATCATTTGTGTGTGTGTGTGGTTTTTCGAGACAGGGTTTCTCTGTATAGCCCTGGCTGTCCTGGAACTCACTTTGTAGACCAGGCTGGCCTTGAACTCAGAAATCCACCTGCCTCTGCCTCCCAAGTGCTGGGATTAAAGGCGTGTGCCACCACACCCAGCGCTGTGCATCATCTTTAATATCACACATACACAACTGTTCTCAACATACCATGCTGGAATTCTGTGTTTATTAAATAAACACTCTTCAGTCCCCATCTTCCAATCCTTGACAACCACAATTCTTTGTCTGAATCTGACAACTCTACATACTTCATATAAATTAACTCACACCATTACTGCTTTCCCCTATGTTTTTTTTTAATCTATTTGTGTGGGTCCATGTGTCTGTCTGTATGTCTACGAATGTGTGTTTGTGTGTTTGTGTGTGTGTGTGTGTGTGTGTGTGCCTGTAGAGGTCAGAAGAAGGCATCAAGGGCCTTGGAGCTAGAGTTACAGACATTTGTGAGATGCTGACTGCAAAGCTTCCAGCTTTCACTGAGTGAAAAATAAGGAGCCATTGGATACAGTGTGCTTTATGCTTTAAAAGCATCTTTGCTGGTTGTGGAGATGGCTCTGATGCATCTGATGGTGCAAGCCTTAAGACCCAAGTTCAATACCTGGAACCTAACTGAGAGTAGAAAGAAAGAAGACAGAATTAACTCCAGAAAGTTGTCCTCATATCCCCCATACACCCACATGACACCCACATACACAATAAAACCCAAAACCAAAAGCAAAACTAACCCCTCCCACCCCCACATCGTTGGCAGCAACATTGGACTGTAAGAAGTGAACAGAAGCACAGTGGTTGATGTAGAAAGCAACTGAACAATAATCAGGGAGCAGAGGAGTAGCAATGATGAGAAAGTGGTCAAAGATAGGGCTAAAAATATAGCTAAGGTGTACAGTGCCCATAGAGTATTACAAAGCCTGTGTGTAAACCTTAGCCTTGGGAAAAAAAAAATCCAAGGCAGAAGCAGCAGAATACCTTGTTAGGATAGATATGTAGTGCACAAGGTGTTAGCTGTACCAACACAAAGACTGAGTGAATGCAAATGAGCTCAGTAATGATAATTGACCAGAAGTATGTTTGGGATGCAAGCTGGACACAGACTTGACTGACATTCCCGTGGAGAAGTTCCATAAGGAAATTGGTGGTTTGAACAGGAGTGGCCTCCATATATTCACGGGTTTGAATACTTGGCCCAAAGGAAGTGACATTATTAAGAGGTACGGTCTTGCTATAGAAAGTGTGTCACAGGACTGGAGAGATGGTTCAGTGGGTAAGAACACTGACTGCTCTTCCAGAGGCCCTGAGTTCAAATTCCAACAAACATGGTGGCTCACAACCACCAATAATGAGATCTGATGTCCTCTTCTGACACTTCTGAAGACAGTTATAGGGTACTTATGTATAATAATAAATAAATCTTAACAAACAAACAAACAAAGTGTGTCACAATGATGATAGGGGCTTTGTGGCCTCCTATGCTCAAGCTATGCCCAGTATGACAGTCTTCATCTGCTCCCTTCAGATCAAGTCGTAAAATTCTCAGTTTCTTCTCTAGTACCAAGTCTGCCTGTGTTCTGCCATCATGATAATAGTGTTTCTTATCATGATAATAATGGATTACATCTGCCTCTAGGGAGTGCTCTGACACTGGGACTCAGGAGAAATCTTTTCTCTCTGGTGACTCTCTAAGGCAGGACTACTGAGGAGTGCACAGGCCACAGAAGCAGCAGAGCAGCTGGGTCCTACCTGCACCCAGGAGGTGGGGCTGTTCTGAAGCCTTCTGTGCACTGGTCTTGCCAGGAGAGAGCTGGTCTCCCAGGAAGGAGCACTGACACAGGCTTACAGACTCACAGGAAGAACAAGCTCCAGTGTTACATACATCCCAGTGAAGTTGCTTGACAAGTTGAAAAACTTGAAAGCGCTCACGAGACAGAGTTTCAAAAGGAGCTCATCTCCTGGGAAGACATTCTTGCTACCCATATATCCCTGCATTAGTCTGGTGTATAGGTCCACGTGCTCTCATTTAGTAGGATTTTATTATAGTGCTTTTAAAGATTGAATTCTGACCTAGCTAAGCCTTTCGCCAGTGTTCCAACTTCTTGGTATATCCTTGTATTCAGTAGGAATCTAGAGACAGGGAAACTAATTAGGAATTACAAAGAATGGAGCCAGAGTAGCTCAGGGCTGGTCTGCAGAATGTTTACTAGGGACTATAGCCAGTCTTACCCAGGCAAGGAACTACATAAGAGTTAGAAATCTCAGGGCAAGCTTAGCAAAGTATCCCAGAATATAGCTAAGTCACTGCCCTACACAGGAATTCACCATTATCTAGGAAGAAGGAAGTTTGTGACCTGAGGAGGAACCAGAGTAGATACTTAGAACTATTGCTAGTTGAGTTACACTCATATACAAGTATTTACAATGGCCTAGGGGGGGAAGGTGGACTATGGCAAGGGCAAGGAGCCCTTGCTCCTAGCTTCTAAGTTTAAGCCAACCTTAGGTGGAGTTGTTTTGATCCAAGTTGTTAACATTGAATTTCATCCCAGTTCTTCCATGTTTGCATTCCTCTGTTTTGTTTAAGAATCCTGTAACCTCTAGTAACCTTTTTGTATCTTGCTGGTGTGTCACCTAACTTCCCTCTTTTCTTCTGTATAAAAAATATTATGCTGGGGCTGGTGAGATGGCTCAGTGGGTAAGAGCACCCGACTGCTCTTCCGAAGGTGATAAGTTCAAATCCCAGCATCCACATGGTGGCTCACAACCATCCGTAACGAGATCTGGCGCCCTGTTCTGGAGTGTCTGAAGACAGCTACAGTGTACTTACATATAATAAATAAAATAAATCTTAAAAAAAAATCTTATGCTCAATTTGACAAATTACAAATTCAGATCCACACTCCCCTGTGTCGTGTCTGTTTGTTCACCCCATGTCTGCTGACTCTATGCCCATCTGTCTGAACCACTGATTCCCATGGATTGAGGGGGGCCGACTAGGGCCGGTCTGTGGCACTCCAGCCAGAGACAGCAAGAACATATAACACCAGAGATTACCAGATATTGAAAGGCAAATGCAAGAATTTTACCAAGAGACACCAAGACTATGTGGCATCATTAGAACCCAGTACTCTCACCACAGCAAGTCCTGGGTACTGCAACACACCAGAGAAGCAAGTTTCAGATTTAAAATCATATCTCATAATGCTGGGAGAGGATTTTAAGAAGGATATAAATAACACCCTTAAAAAAATATAGGAGAACACAGCTAAACAGGTAGAAGCCCTTAAAGAACAAACACAAAAATCCCTTAAAGAGTTATAGGAAAACACAACCAAACAGGTGAAGGTATTGAACAAAACCATCCAGGATCTAAAAATGGAAGTAGAAACAATAAAGAAAACCCAAAGGGAGAGACTCTGGAGTTAGAAAACCTAGGAAAGAGATCAGGAACCATAGATGCGAGCATCACCAACAGAATGCAAGAGATAGAAGAGAGAATTTGAGGTCCAGAAGACTCCATAGAAAACATTGACACAACAATTTAAAAAAATGCAAAATGCAAAAAAGCACTTAATCCAAAACATCGAGGAAATCCAGGACACAATAAGAAGACCAAACCTAAGGATAATAGGTATAGATGAAAATGAAGATTTTCAACTTAAAGGGCAAGTAAATATCTTCAACAAAATTATAGAAGAAAACTTCCCTAATCCAAAGAAAGAGATGACCATAAACATACAAAAAACCTACAGAACTTCAAATAGACTGAACCAGAAAAGAAATTCCTCCCATCGTATAATAATCAGAACAACAAATGCACTAAAATAAAGAAAGAATATTAAAACCAGTAAGGGAAAAAGGTCAAGTACACCAGACTTCTCACCAGAGACTATGAAAGCCAGAAGATCCTAGACAGATGTTATACAGAACCTAAGAGAACACAAATGCCATCCCAGGCTACTATACACAGCAAAACTCTCAATTACCATAAGTATTCCATGACAAAAACCAAATTCACACAATAACTTTCCACGAATCCAGCCCTTCAAAGGATAATAAAGGGAAAACAACAACACAAGGACAGAAATTACACCTTATAAAAAGCAAGAAAATAATCTTTCAACAAACCTAAAAGAAGACAGCCACAAGAACAGAATCCCAACTCTAACAACAAAAGTAACAGGAAGCAACAATTACTTTTCCTTAATATCTCTTAATATCAATGGACTCAATTCGCAAATAAAAAGACATAGACTAACAGGCTGACTACATAAACAGGACCCAACTTTTTGCTACTTACAGGAAACCTAACTCAGGGAAAAAGACGATACCACCTCAGAGTAAAAGGCTGAAAAACAATTTTCCAAGCTAATGGTCTGAAGAAACAAGCTGGAGTAGCCATTTTAATATTGAATAAAATTGACTTTCAACCCAAAGTTGTCAAAAAAGACAAGGAAGGGCACTTCATATTCATCAAAGGTAAAATATTCCAAGATGAACTCCCAATTCTGAATATCTATGCTCCAATGCAAGGGCATCCACATTCACGAAACTATACTAAAGCTCAAAGCACACATTGCACCTCACACAATAATAATGGGAGACTTCAACACACCACTCTCATCAGTGGACAGATCCTGGAAACAGAATATAAACAGAGACACATTGAAACTAATAGAAGTTATGAAAAATTTGGATTTAATTGATATCTACAGAACATTTTATCCTAAAACAAAAGGATATACCTTCTTCTCAGCACCTCATGGTATCTTCTCCAAAACTGAACATATAATTGGTAACAAAACAGGTCTCAACAGATACAAAAATATTGAAATTATCCCATTCATCCTATCAGATCATCATGGACTAAGGCTGATCTTCAATAACAGCATAAATAATAGAAAGCCAACATTCATGTGGAAGCTGTACAACACTATACTCAATGATACCTTTGTCAAGGATGAAATAAAGAAAGAAATTAAAGACGTTTTAGAGTTTAATGAAAATGAAGCCACAACAGTCCCAAACATACGGTACACAATGAAAGCAGTCCTAAGAGAAAAACTGATACCTCTGAGTGCCTCGGGGCGGGGTAGGGGTGGGGGTGGAACTAGAGAGAGCGCTCGTACACTAGCAGCTTGACAGCACACTTAGAGGCTCTAGAATAAAAGGAAGGAAATTAACCCAAGAGGAGCAGACAGCAGGAAATAATCAAACCCAGGGCTGAAATCAACTAAGTGGAAAAGAACAATTCAAAGAATCAACCAAACCAGGAGCTGGTTCTTTTGAGAAAATCAACAAGATAGATAAACCCTTAGCCAGACTAACTACAGGACACAGGGACAATATTCTAATTAACAAAATCAGAAATGAAAAGGGAGACATAACAACAGAACATGAAGAAATCCAAAACATCATCAGATCCTACTACAAAAAGCTATACTCAGCCGGGCGTGGTGGCGCACGCCTTTAATCCCAGCACTCGGGAGGCAGAGGCAGGCGGATTTCTGAGTTCGAGGCCAGCCTGGTCTACAAAGTGAGTTCCAGGACAGCCAGGGCTAAAGAGAAACCCTGTCTTGAAAAACCAAAAAAAAAAAAAAAAAAAAAGCTATACTCAACAAAACTGGAAAACCTGGATCAAATGGACAAATTTCTAGATACATACCAGGTACTAAAGTTAAATCAGGATCAGATTAATGATATAAACAGTCCAATATCCCCCAAAGAAATAAGAGTTAGTCATTAATAGTCTCCCAACCAAAAAAGGCCAGGACCAGATGGGTGTAGTGCAGAGTCCTATCAGACCTTCAAAAAAGGTCTAATTCCAATTCTCCTTAAACTATTCCACAAAATAAAAACAGAAGGCATTTTATCCAATTCATTCTATGAAGCCACAATTACTCTGATACCTAACCCACACAAAGACCCAACAAAGACAGAGAACTTCAGACCACTTTCCTTTATGAATACTGATGCAAAAATACTCAATAAAATTCTCACTAAGCAAATCTAAGAACACATCAAAATGATCATTTATCATGATCAAGTAGGCTTCATTCCAGGGATGCAGGGATGGTTCAACATATTCAAGTCCATCAACGTAATCCACTATATAAACAAACTTAAGAACAAACGACATAATCATCTCATTAGATGCTGAGAAATCATTTTTTTCCTCATTCCAGTCAACTCCGCTCGCTCCAGTCGACCCCGCTCACTCAGTCTCTGCTCTCTCCTTTCCAAGGATTCATTTATTATTATTCATAAGTACATTATAGCTGACTTCAGACGCACCAGAGGAGGGCGTCAGATCTCATTATGGGTGGTTGTAAGCCACAATATGGTTGCTGGGATTTGAACTCATCACCTTCGGAAGAGAAGTCTGGTGCTCTTACCTGCTGAGCCATCTCACCAGTCCCCTGAGAAATCATTTGACAAAATCCAACACTCCTTCATGAGAAAACTCTTGGAAAGATCTGGAATTCAAGGCCTATACCTAAACATAGTAAAAGCAATATAGAGCAAACCAGTAGCCAACATCAAACTAAATGGAGAGAAACTCGAAGCAATCCCACTAAAATCAGGGACTAGACAAGGCTGCCCACTCTCTCCATACCTATTCAATATAATACTTGAAATCCTAGCCAGAGCAATTAGACAACAAAAGGAGGTCAAGGGGATACAAATTGGAAAGTAAGAAGTCAAACTATGACTATTTGCAGATGATATGATAGTATATATAAGAGATCCTAAAAATTCCACCAGAGAACTCCTAAACCTGATAAACAGCTTCAGTGAAGTAGCTGAATATAAAATTAAGTCAAACAAATCAGTAGCCTTTCTCTATATAAAGGATAAACGGGCTGAGAAATAACATTAGGGAAACAACACCCTTCACAATAGCCACAAATAATATAAAATACCTTGGTGTGACTCTAAGCAAGTGAAAGATCTGGATGATAAGAACTTCAAGTCTCTGAAGAAAGATATCGAAAAAGATCTCAGAAGATGGAAAGATCTCCCATGCTCATGGATTGGCAAGATCAATATAGTAAAAATGGCCACGTTGCCAAAAGCAATCTACAGATTCAATGCAATCCCCATCAAAATTCCAACTCAATTCTTCACAAAAAGGGCAATTTGCAAATTTGGGCTACACTGAAGACCAGGTTGTCTCCTGCAACTTCAACAGCAACTCCCACTCCTCCACTTTCGATGCTGGGGCTGGCATTGCTCTCAATGACAACTTTGTGAAGCTCATTTTCTGGTATGACAATGAATACGGCTACAGCAACAGGGTGGTGGACCTCATGGCCTACATGGCCTCCAAGGAGTAAGAAGCCCTGGACCACCCACCCCAGCAAGGACACTGAGAGTGAGAGAGGCCCTCAGTTGCTGAGGAGTCCCTGTCCCAACTCGGCCCCCAACACTGAGCATCTCCCTCACAATTTCTACCCCAGAACCCCAGAATAACAGGAGGGGACTAGGGAGCCCTCCCTACTCTCTTGAATACTATCAATAAAGGTCGCTGCACCCCCCAAAAAATAATAAAATAAAAACAATTTTGGGGGGTTGAGGGATGCACATGTGAATTCTTAGGATCAAACTCAAGTTGAAAGGCTTGGCAGCAAGCATCTTTATCTGCTTAGCCATCTTACCAGCCCAGAATGTGATTTTGTTTGTTTGTTTGTTTGGAGACAGGGCTTCTCTGTGTAGCCCTGGATGTCCTGGAACTCACTCTGTAGACACTCAAAACATTAATCCCATGCCATGTAATAACTCTATTCTTACTTTTCTCTAGGCCCCAGCAACTGCTAGTCCACATCTCGTCACTATAGATTTATTTATTCTAGTTATTACTGGTATAAGAATGGTATCATAGCCTATTTTACTTTTGCTGTCAAACTTAGATGTTTTCAAGATTGATCCATTCTGGAACATAAGTACTACATTCTAGTTTATGGGGAGGGGGGAAGTATAAACTGTCAGGATTTGCCAGTTTCTGTCTTTCATAATAAGTTTAAACATTTAATGTTATATTTAGCATATTTCTGACAAGATTCAGAGTATCTATGAAGTACATTATTTAAAGAGAGCACATTGTAGCTGGATGATAATAGCAAAAACAAGGCTAAACATTTAACTTTTTTTTTCCCCTTGTTCTGGTCAAACCACCCCCCCACCCCACCCCCTCACTCCGCTTGACCCGCTCCCTCCAGCCGGCTCTGCTCGCTCCGGCCTCGCTCTGGCTGCCCCCATACGCCCCCCCCCCTGCTCGCTCTGGCCAGCCCCATTCGCTCCGGCCATCCCCGTTCGGCCCTGTTCCCTCCGGCCAGTCCCGCTTGCTCCGGACGGCCCCGCTCACTCCAGTCGGTCTCTCCGGTCCAAGGATTCGTTTATTATTATTATTCATAATTACGCTGTAGCTGACTTCAGACGCACCAGAGGAGGGCATCAGATCTCATTATGGGTGGTTGTAAGCCACCATGTGGTTGCTGGGATTTGAACTCATCACCTTCGGAAGAGCAGTGGGTGCTCTTACCTGCTGAGCCATCTCACCAGCCCCAACATTTAACTTTTTACCATTTAGAAATCATTGTTTACCAATGCAGGATAAAACAAAAACATTATCTTAATTTTTAAATGACCTTGATTTTGACCTCACTCCGAAAGGCGGCAGAATTGGGGACTGACCATAGCAAAGATGGTGTTGAAGCTATAGCCAGCCACTTGCCTGCCCTTATCTAAGATGGTGCTGAAACACTAGCATAACAAAACCTTATCCGCCCACCACAAAGATGGCAGACAGTCACAGGCCTGCCCCTAGTTAGCAATACAAGTCATGTGTTATACCTTAGAATGGAGTTGTAGAAATGTGGCTGTGTGTCTAAGTATGGAACAACAGAAGTATGGCGAAGACAAACATTTAGACGAATCTAGGCAACACAATGTGGAGTGGCTTGGCAGTGACTGCAGGAGTGTGCCTGAGGCTCGGCAGAGGAGAATATCAGGAAGAGGGTGGAGGGGACAAAGAGCAGCACCTGAAGCAGTGTTCTGTCTTCTAGTAATTCAGCTCAGGTAGGAGAGTGAGTGTTCTCCGGGTGCTCAGGGCAGTGCGGGTTGAGAGAGCTTTCGCCTGCACCATGGAACACCGGGTGGCAGGGCTATTCGGGCAACAGCGGCCATGGGAACCCTGAAGTGCTGGTGCTAGCTCAGCAGAGCAGAGTCCAGGCAGGGAGCAAGAGATGAGAATAGTCAGGTGGCAGCCAGCTGCCCTGAGCGAGAGAGTGAGGCAAAAACCTGTAGCTGGGTGAAAGTGCACATCAACGACAGAATCAGGGGGCAGGGAACTGAGAGCAAGCTGTAAGAGAAAGGGGAAGTGGGCTTACAGGTATCACCGGTGAGTTGTAAAAGTACCGTTAAGCAGCCACGTAGAGTTATTGGCTTGTGGATAATGGA
>LR753309.1:2843561-2862953 GCA_902729485.2 Mus minutoides
CTACCCCATTGTTATAAAAGCTCCTAATTTTCGAGCCTCGTGGTCGACTCTCCCACCTCTTGCATGGGATGGGTGTCGTCCCGCGGAGCTCCGTGAGTAAACCTCCCTCATGTGTATTACATCAAGATGGTCTTTCGTGGTTCCTTGTGTGCGCGAACTCCTGAGACTCGAGTGGGGTCTTTTTCATAGACCTAACAGATCCAAATTAACCTGTCAGGACAAGGTAGCTAGAGATGACAGCCAGGCCAGTTCATCAGAACGCCAGCTGTGGGATTCAGAGCAGGAGGAAGAATGGTTTACCTAAGTTTAAGATTTTTTTCAGCAACAGCTGGGCGTGGTGGCTCACGCCTTTAATCCCAGCACTCGGGAGGCAGAGGCAGGCGGATTTCTGAATTCAAGGGCCAGCCTGGTCTGCAAAGTGAGTTCCAGGACAGCCAGAGCTACACTGAGAAACCCTGTCTCGAAACAAACAAACAAACAAACAAACAAACAAAAAAGATTTTTTTTTCAGCAGCAAGAGAGAACCACTTCTCAGAGAGCGAGAGGGAGGGTGTCACCTAGAGGTAAAGGTACTAAAACTAAGGTTCAGTGAAATGGTCAGTCATGACTGTGAATGCCTGTCCTCAAGGACACCACAGGGTGGCTGTGAGCTCAACAGCTCTCCCTTGGGACTAGGGATTGTTTATGTTGATCAGTGGGAGGTGGGGAGAGGGAGCTTACCAATTCACTGGTATTTGGGTAGATAGGTCTAGCAAGCTATCCGATGGTTGCAAAGTCCATGTGGCAGAAGGAGAGGTGAACCTGCGAGTTTCTAAACCTGAGTCACTCAGCACCGATGTTGTGTTTTATAAAAAAGAAGAGCCAGGATATGTTTGGTAGAGTGAGGAATGGTGAGGTTGAATGGGGTGCCTCTGTGGGCCCATCCAGGGTCATCCCTTTTCCCTGAGGCACCAGCCATATGATGGATATAGTATGGAGTAGAGCTTATTTAGGGCATGGGGAGGCGAGTTGAGGGAGTAGAGGCAGAAAAAGGCAGAGAGAGAGAGAGAAAGAGAGAGCCAAGAACATGTAGAGAGAGCGGGGAATAGGAATGGGGAGTGAAGGGACAAAGAGGGTAAGAGAGTATGAGGGTAAGAAAGTAAGAGGTTGAGGAGGAGACAAACAGCCCCTTTTATAGTGAGTCAAGCATACCTGGTTGCTGTCAGGTAACTGTGGGGCACAGACTAGAAAGAATGCTAACAGTGGTAGTAGAGGTGGTGGTAGAGGTGGTAATGGATGATGGTGGTGGTGGTGGTGCTGGAGGTAGAGGTGTTGGTGCAGGTGGTGGTGGAGGTTGTGCTCCAGGACAGGTCATTAGGAGCTGAACCATTTCACCTTTATAGTGGGGTAGTTCATACAGGAAAGACCACAATACCTCTCCCAAGCAACTTGCTTTAAAATAACCAGGAACTTTCTAGTCTTCTTATCTGTGGAGGCTTTTAGAGGCACACCCAAATTGCATCTCTTCAGGACATACCTAATTGCACCTGATATCTATTTAAGTTTTTATACTTTGCCAACAATTGTGTTTTCTATGGTACAATAATCAAATGCCCTGTAATAGATGCACGTATCAGAGGAGAGGCCATCACCTCACTACACATGAGTGCTGCAGAGCCCTCAGAGCCATAGGATTCCCTGGAGCTGGAGTTCTGACACTGAGATATGAATGTGTTGTGGATGAAACCTGGGTCCTCAAGAACTAAACAAAAGCGATGTTTTTAACTGCTAGTTCATCTTTGTAGCCCCAAGTAATACCATTTAAAAGTCTGAGGAACCACAAACTCTTTCGCAGAAGCTGCATTAATTATATTCTATAGGGTATGCACGAGTGTGTGCACACGTGGAGGCCAGAGGTAGAAATCACATGTCTGCACTCATCTTTCATTGAGTTTAGCATGCATTGATACTGTCTAGGCTGGCTAGCTGATCCTACTGTCTCTTGTTTATGATCTTCCTGACAGCCTCCTTCCCCTAGGGTTCAGGTACATATGTGCATGGCAATGGAAAGGTATTTTTATGTGGGTGCTGATATAATCATCACTGTCCTCAGGTCCTGTGTTGAGCACTTCATCAACTACACCATCCCCAGCACCTACTTTCCTTTTCCTTTTCTTTATTGTTCACTTGCTTGTGGTATTGGGGAATTAGTTACCTTAAACTTTTGGTAGCAATTGTGATGTTTCCAGTTCTTCCATATCCCCAAAATACTGCAGGTGTGATGTGGTGACTCTTTGTGGCTATGATTATATTTTCCCTAATGATTAATGATACCCATGCTGTCTCTGATTTAGCATGCAAACCAGTGCATTATGTTATGACAGCTTCCAACACACACATCATTGCCATTGCCTGCCACCTGTCCTTACCCTCTTCTTTGGAGCTCACCTGCTTTCATGTCTCTACCTTTTATGAGACAAAGTGTGATGTTGGTCTTTCTCTCCTATCATCTCCTCTTGTTTGTCTCTCTAACCCTCTTAGACTTATTTCTCTCTCTTCCTATGAGACACACACACACACACACACACACACACACACACACAGCACATCTAGATCCCACATGAGGTAAAATATGTAATATTTGTCTTTTAGTAGGGCATATTGAACTTAACATTCTGATCTTCAGTCCCATCCTTTCATCCTCATTTTTTGTTGTTGTTGCAAATGATGTAATTTCATTCTTCCTTATGGCTGAATACAACTCTCTTGGACAAGCTGGACCTAGTGGTGTCAACCTATAACCTCATTCATGGCCCTCAGTGGTAGCATGGCCCACAGGCCTCTGCACAACACGGGCCACTCACATAAATGTTGAGCCCTAGGCAGCAAATCCTGAGGATGTCACCAAGGCTTCAGTCAGCCATACAGGCTATGTACATCCACATGGATCTCTGGCTTCATCACACCCTGGGGCAGCAGAATGGACCATATTATCCAATATTATCCAATATTATCCAATATGACCTTCAGTTGCATCATGGACCATGGTGGTCTTTTGAGGAGGTCCAAAACAGAAACTGTTCTTCATCTCAGACCTCTTTTTTTACCCACAGCCTAGCATTATCCTTCCCCTGGTAGCCCAGTGTAGCACTTCAGTTGAATCTGCATATGCACATGTGTAAGCTCCATGCTGTGGCACACCACCTGGTGGGTGAGGACAGTAGCCTCTCTCACATCCATCACCACTGCTGCATCTCCAGTTCTGCTTCTCTTCTCAGTGCACATGCCACTCCATTCCTCCTCCATCTTTCCTACTTTCCACTACATACTAGTTTATTGCAGAAGTGCATGCCTTGATTGGCAGGGAGGCCTGGCTGGCTTCCATTGACCTGCATGTTGACATTTTTGGTAAGACTTTAAGGCCTGGGCTGGAAAGATGGCTTAACCATTAGGAATGCATGGTGCTTTTGCAGAGAACACAAGTTCTGGTTTCCCACACCAATGGTGGGTGACTGACAGCTGCTTATAAGTCCAGCTCCAGGGGATCCAACACCTCTGGCCTCTGTGGGCACCTTTACTTATGTGCACATACCCATACATACTTATAATTAAAATTATAAAACGTAAATTATAAATAGTTTGAGGACTATTTTTTTTCTAAATGTTTGACATCATTCAGTATGAATCTTTTCAATCCTAGAGAATTTTTTATTACCCCTCCCCCTAGTATTGTCGTTTCTTTTTGAGTTAGTCTTTTGTATGTGCACATGTTGTTGTGTGTGAGAGTCTGTCTGTGTACAACTGCTCCTGTGCATGTGTACACGCATGCATAGACCCAGGACAACCCTGGATATTATCCACTCTTTTTTGAGACAGGGTCTCTCACTGGTTTGAACAGGCTAGGCTCTCTGACTATCAAGCTCCAGAGATCTACCTGTCTCTGTTGTCCAGTTCTGAGATTGCTCATGGACTACGATATCCAGCTTTTAAAAAATGGGTTCTGTCACAAAAATAAGGTTTGCATGTTTATAACTTTATCACCTGAGCCATCACTCTAGTTCTTGAGTCAGCCTGGGTAATTTGTATGCTTCTAGGCATTTTCCCAGTCCAGCCAAGTAATTTACTTTCTGAATGTACAGTGGAGAATAACATTTTCTTAAAATCCTTTTGATTTCTGTTTTTTAACTATATATAACACACATTCCCGCACCCCACCCCCGCACACTTTATTGGACTTTTCAAAAGAAATGTTTGTTTTCATTGCTCTCATTTTTCTATTTCCTCTATCTCCTTTTAGTACCCTTGGAGGCTCGGTACTAGGAACAAATTCTTCTTGGTTTTGTTTATCCAGAAGTGTCTTTAAGTCTCCCTTCACACTGAGGAGTGTTTTTATTATTGTGAGGGTTTGTACATTCTTGGGCCAGGGAGTGGCACTATTTGGAGGTGTGGCCTTATTGGAATAGGTGTGACCTGGTTGGAGTAGGTGTGTCACAGTGTGTGTGTGTGGGCTTAAGATCCTCACCCTAATTGCCTGGATTCAGTCTTCCATTAGCATCCTTTGGATGAAGATGTAGAACTTTCAGCTCTGCCTGCATCATGCCTGCCTGGATACCGCCATGTTCCCATCTAGATGATAATGGATTGAACATCTGAACCTGTAAGCTAGCTCCAATTAAATGTTGTTTTTATACGAATTGCCTTGGTCATGGTGTCTGTTCACAGCAGTAAAACCCTAACTAAGACAGAAGTTGGTACCAGGAAGAACAGCTGAGGCTTGGCACTGTGAGAGGTCATGGAAGGCCATTGGAGAAGGTATAGCCTCAGCTGTAGTTGATGGCCCAGGACTGAAGGGTCATGCAAAGGATTTGAGGCTTGGCACCATGAAGAGAGCCTATTGGTGAAGCCTAGTTGGAGTGGAACACCCCAGTGTATTGAAGATGTCAGTACCATGGGATGATCACCAAGAACAGCAGCTGTAATGGAATGGATCAACCTGAGCTTAGAGTGCTACAGAAGGCAGAGCTGGAAAAGTGATGCCAGCCCTTAGGAGGAGTCCAAAAGATCAAGTGTAATCCTAGACACTGAAACAAGAAGCTGTAACATCATTGAAATTGCCTTGGAGACTCAAAGATGTTAAAGATGCCGAAGCCATGGGATACATGCTGAGGAAAGCTGCTAACAGAGAGTGGAACCAGCCCAGGAGAAAGCAGTTTGTTACAGTCAACAAAGATGAAAAAGGAGTGCAGATCTGAAGACCACTTTGATGTCAGCCATGAAGATGTTTGCCCAGCTAGTTTCCTGTCTTACTTTGGGGATTACAGTTAAGTGATTGGTTGAATCTCAGAAGAGACCTTGAACTTTGGATTTTTAACATTTTTTTTCCCTTGTTCTGGTCAACTCTGCTCCCTCTAGCCGTCCCTGCTCGACTCCACTCGCTCGCTAGCTCTGGACAGCCCCGCTCGCTCCGGTAGGTCTCTCCAGTCCAAGGATTCGTTTATTATTATTATTCAAAAGTACGCTGTAGCTGACTTCAGACGCACCAGAGGAGGGCATCAGATCTCATTATGGGTGGTTGTAAGCCACCATGTGGTTGCTGGGATTTGAACTCATCACCTTCGGAAGAGCAGTCGGGTGCTCTTACCCACTGAGCCATCTCACCAGCCCCCTGTTCTAGAGGTTTTAATTTCCCTTTACAAAATATTAATTTTGTTGGTGCTATACTAGTTGTAGTCATAATTGAGTTACCACCAACTTGAGCAATCAAAGCCTCTCCTTGCTGTTATATTTCATATGCTTGGAGCTTTCACTTGCTTTTTTTTTTTTTTTTTTTTTTTAAACTGGGCAGAGTATCTTGTACCAGTAAGCCTAGCACCACGGAGGCCGAGACAAAAAGGGTGCCTCAAGTTCAAGGTCTATTTGACCTACAGTTTTGAGACTTTGTTTCAAAAAGCAAATAACTGAAAAGTTTGTTTTTTGTTTTTTGTTTTTTTTTTTTTTAATTTTATTTATTATACGTAAGTACACTGTAGCTGTCTTCAGACACTCCAGAAGAGGGAGCCAGATCGGATGGTTGTGAACCACCATGTGGTTGCTGGGATTTGAACTTATCACCTTCGGAAGAGCAGTCGGGTGCTCTTACCCGCTGAGCCATCTCACCAGCCCCCGAAAAGCTTGTTTTTAAAAAACAAATAGATGGCAACCACAAGTTAAGAGTGTATATGTCCGGCCGGGCGTGGTGGCGCACGCCTTTAATCCCAGCACTTGGGAGGCAGAGGCAGGTGGATTTCTGAGTTCGAGGCCAGCCTGGTCTACAGAGTGAGTTCCAGGACGGCCAGGGCTACACAGAGAAACCCTGTCTCGAAAAACAAAAACAAAAACAAAAACAAAAAAACAAACAAACAAAAAAAAAGAGTGTATATGTCAGGGATAATCACACTTATTTACCTAATTCCACTCACTTTTCAAACAATGTAATACCCTCCTTTGGAGATCAGAAAAATGTCAAAGCAAAAACACAGTTCTCACCTCAGAGGTAAGAGCTTGCTCATTTGCATTCCTTCTCCCTCCCTCTCTTCTCTCTCCCTTCCTCACTCTCTGTTTTGTCTGCATGTAACTATGTGCAGCTTACATGTATGCAGTGCCCTCAGAGGCAGAAGAGGGCATTGGACCCCTGGAACTGGAGTTACAGGCAGTTGTGAGCTGTCATGTGGTGCTTGAATCAGCCTTCGATCTTCTTGAAGAACAGCCAGATCTCTTAATGGCTTATCCATCTACCCAACAAGAGATAGCCTATTGTTATGTAAGTAACCTTAATCCATGTTTCTAGATCATGAATATGAATGATGATGACCTAGAAACATGGATTAAAGTTGTTGCCAAAGACATGTTCTGCAATGGAATGGGTTACATGAACTTTATTACACAACAAAGACTGTCCAAATTAAGGCATATACCAGATATATTGGCATATTATAGCAAAACAGGCAAACTATTACAAGTATAAAATGCTGTCTGGTACCATTCTTAGGTTTTGGATTAGCAAAAGTTTGTGGTCTTTTAAGAAAGCATTATAATGGTTTTGAGAACGACAATGATGTTAGGTCAGATATGGGTGTGATTGATAAATGGCTTTCAAATGAGCTAAAAATGGCTAAGATAATTTGTCTCTGGTCTATAACATTTAAGTTCTTCACAATCAAGAAGTTCAGGCATTTGACCTGTAGAGTCTGACATAGTTGTGACTTTTTTCCCTAAGAATTTCCCCTGTTGGCTAATCACATTATATATGTGGGAGTTATTCTTTTATGTCTCATGGTGCTGAAAAGGCTCATTCTTAGAGTTTGATAAACATCAAAAAATGGATCTGGGTAGGCAGAAAAGCAGTCTTCAGGAGAGAGAAACAATTGCCCAAGTCGTGTAGGAATAAATCCCTAGATCATATTAAATTGATGAACTATTATGATAGGATCTGATTTTTCTTTTCCCTACCCTCTGTATCTGACAACACTCACCTGTGACAGTAGGAATATTCGGACTAAAGTAATCAAGAATACAGTATGACCTAAAGAAGTAAAAGTATCTAGCGGAACAGGCATTTTAACCACCTAACCAATTAATCAGATTGAGTATGTGTCTCCGCTTGTGTCTACAGTTATTTGTATTCTGCAAAATATTTCACTTGACGTTAGGAAATAAGCTGTTATCTTTTAGTTCCTGCTTTTCTCCTACCTAGTTTGGTTCAATAGCTATACTCTTCTGTAGTGGCTAGTTCTAATTTTAGAAAATATTTTTTTAATAAAAATATTATTAGAATTCCAATGGCTCATGCTCTAAGATCAAGAATTGATAAATGGGACCTCGTGAAACTGGAAAGCTTTTGTAAGGCAAAGGACATAGTCAATAGGACAAACTGGCAACTTACAGATTGGGAAAAAAATCTTCACTAACCCTTCATCTGATACAGGGTGAATATCCAAAATATATAAAGAACTCAAGAAGCTAACCCTAAAAAAACCCAAACAACCTCATCAAAAACAAAACAAAAACCATCAGGTGTGGAACTAAACAGATAATTCACAACAGAGGAATCTCGAATGGCTGAGAATAGCCACTCTTCTGTAGTGGCTAGTTCTAATTTTAGAAAATATTGCTGGGTGTGGTGGCGCACGCCTTTAATCCCAGCACTTGGGAGGCAGAGGCTGTCGGATTTCTGAGTTCGAGGCCAGCCTGGTCTACAAAGTGAGTTCCAGGACAGCCAAGGCTACACAGAGAAACCCTGTCTCGGAAAAAAAAAAAAAAAAGAAAATATATATATTTTTCTGCCTCCCGAGTGCTGGGATTAAATGCGTGTGCCACCACGCCCGGCTAAAAAAGATTTTTTTGAATAAAAATATTATCAGAATTCCAATGGCTCATGCTCTAAGATCAAGAATTGATAAATGGGACCTCTTAAAGAAAGCACTTAAACAAATGTTCAAAGTCCACAGTGATCAGAGAAATGCCAATCAGAATGACCCTGAGATATCACCTTTTACCAATCAAAACCTCAGGTGACACCACACATCGGGGAGGGTGTGGAGGAAGAGAAACACCCTCCATTGCAAACTGGGGCAACTACTTTGGAACTCAATCTGGAGATTCCTCAGAAAATTGGAAATAGATCTATGTGAAGATCCAGCTATACCACTCTTGGGTATATACCCAAAAGATGCCCCACCATTCTATAGGGGCATGTGTCCCACTTATGTTCATAGTGGCTTTTTTTTTTTTTTTTTTGTGATAGCCAGAAGCTGGAAATAACTCAGATGTCCCAAGACAGAATAATGGATACAGAAAATGTGAAAATGTGGTTCATTTACACAATGCAATTAAGAATGAATTAATGTTCTTACTCAGCTATTAAGAACAAGGACATTCTGAGTTTTGCAGGCAAATGGATGGAACTAGAAAAAAAAAATACCATCCTGAGTGAGGTAACTCGGACCCCAAAGGACAAGTGGATATTAGCAAAAAGTACAGAATACCCAGGATACAGTCCACAGAACTCAAAAAGGTTAACAAGCTGAAGACCCCAAGTGAGGCTGTCTCAATCCCACTTGGGAAGGAAAAGAAAGCAATCACAAGAGGGGGAAGGAAGGGAGGGATCTGGGTGGGGGAGGGGAAAATGATCAGATATTGGGTGGGGGGAAAAGGACTGAAGCCTTGAGGGCCAGCAGAAAGAATGGAAACAGGCAACCTTGGGAGGTAGGAGGTGGGGGTGACCCTCCAGAATGTACCAGAGACCTGGGAGGTGAGAGACTCCCAGAACTCAAAGGGAGAGAGAGACCTTAGATGAAATGCCCTTCAGCGGGGAGAGGAAACTTGTAGAGTCCACCTCCAGCAGAAAGACAGGGCATCAAGTGAGGGATGGGGTTGCCATCCCACAGTCAAAAACTATGAACCAGAATTGTTCTTGTTTGAAAGAACTGCAGGGACAAAACTGGAGAAGAGCCTGAGGAAAAGGAGGTCCAGCAACAGGCCCAAATTGTGATCCAGCTCAAGGGGAGGCCCTAAGGTCTGACACTGTTATTGAGGTTATGAAGCGCTCACAAAAAGGGGCCTATCATGACTGCCCTCAGAAAGACCCAACAAGCAGCTGAAAGAGTCAGATGCAGATATTTACATGTAACCAATGGACAGAAGCTTCTGTCTGACCACTGTGGTTGAATTAGGGAAGGCTGAAAGCTGAGGAGGAGGCCAACTCTGCAGGAGGACCAGCAGTCTCAATTAACCTGGACCCCTGAGATCTCTCAGACACTGGGCCACCAACCAGGCAGCATACACCAGCTGATATGAGGCCCACAACACATATACAGCAGAGGACTGTTGGGTCTGGGTTCAGTCAGAGAAGATGCACTTAACCCTCAAGAGACTGGAGGCCCCAGGGTATGGGGAGGTCTGGTGGGATTGGGGTTAGGGGAGGTGGGGACATCCTCATGGAGACAGGGGTATGTGATGTGGAACAGTCAGAGTGTGGCCCGGGAGGGGGATAAAATGGACTGTAAAAAAAAATTAAATAAAAATTTGAAAAATTATCATAACTTCTTGTGATACATAATTTTGTAACAAACTATTATTTTGTTATCACATTAGGTTCTAGTGTGGGAATGTAAATGGATAGTATTACAGAACAAATTATCCTTTCCAAGATATCAAATAGTAACAGAGATGAAAAGATTAAACTTGTGAGAAGTCAGGTTTTTCTATAGATTTTGTGAACATAGCCAAATTTTTTTTATCTATCTATCTATCTATCTATCTATCTATCTATCTATCTATCTATCTATCTATCTATCTATCGAGACAGGGTTTCTCTGTATAGCCCTGGCTATCCTGAAACTGACTCTGTAGACCAGACTGGCCTCAAATGCAGAGATCTGCCTGCCTCTGTCACTGGAGTGCTGGGATTAAAGGTGTGCGCTACCATAGCCAAGCTGATTTTTAATTTTTTCAAAGATTTATTTATTTCATTCTTATGAGTACACTGTCACTGTCTTTAGACATCAGAAAAGGGCATCAGATCCCATTAGAAATAGTTGTGAGCCACCATGTGGTTGCTGGGAATTGAACTCAGGACCTCTGAAGAGCAAGCAGTCTTAACCGCTGAGACACCTCTTCAGCTCTATTTTTAATTTTTTAGTTTTTTTCTTTTTTTTTTTTTTTTTTAAAGATTTATTTTTATTTATTATATTACACTGTAGCTGTCTTCAGACACTCCAGAAGAGGGCGCCAGATCTCGTTATGGATGGTTGTGAGCCACCATGTGGTTGCTGGGATTTGAACTTATCACCTTCGGAAGAGCTATCGGGTGCTCTTACCCGCTGAGCCATCTCACCAGCCCCAATTTTTTAGTTTTTATTTATTCTTCTCTCATACATTATCTCCCAATCAGAGTTTCCCCTCCCTTCTCTCATTCTAGTTTTTCCTCCCCAAATCCTCCATTTCCCTGAATTTTAATATTTTTAACTATGGTAAACTAATATGTGTATCTTTCTATTAATCCCAGTCTTTTGTAAACCTTTTAATGATAGAATTAACTATCTAGTAGTTTTGTTTCTACCCTTCTCTGTTAAAAACTCCTTTACTTTAGGAAAGAAAATTTACCATAAAAACCTCCATATTAATACCATGAGACAAAGTAACATAATGATATTTTTTCCCTTGTTCCAGTCAACCCTGCTTGCTCCGCTTGACCCTGCTCGCTCAGGATGGCTCCGCTCGCTCCGGACAGTCCCGCTCACTCCGGTTGGTCTCTCTGGTCCAAGGATTCCTTTCTTATTATTCTTCATAAGTGCACTGTAGCTGACTTCAGACGCACCAGAGGAGGGCGTCAGATCTCATTATGGGTGGTTGTAAGTTACCATGTGGTTGCTGGGATTTGAACTCATCACCTTCGGAAGAGCAGTGGGGTGCTCTAACCCGCTGAGCCATCTCACCAGCCCGTAACATGATATTAACTTAATCCAAATGACCTTCGTGTCACAAGGTAACAATCTGCTCACATACAGTTGAAGCTCTTTTAGGACTTAGGCAGACTTGCTGCTTAGGCTTTTTTATTTTTTATATCTTTAAATTTTACGTGTATGGGTGTCTTGTCTCCATGTATATATATGCATCACATGCATGTAGTGCTAAGAGGGCAGAAGATGACATTAGGTTCTTGGATCTGGATTTACAGATGGTTGTGAGCTGCTATGTGGATGCTGGGAATTGAACCTGGACCCTCTGGAGGAGCAGCTAGAGTACTTAACCACTGAGCCATCAAAAAATGGAAAAAAAAAAAAGAAAAGAAAAAGAAAAAAGAAAGAAAACAAGATTCTTTATTTTATTTTATTTTTTAAATCTCTGAAGACACTGAGACCTATGGAACATTAAATTCTAGGAGGGCCTAGCTGATGTACCAGATGACTTTGAACAATTATTTTCAGTAAAAAAAAAAGGCAGAGAGAAAACACACAGCTAAATTTCTTTATGTTAACCCTTTAATTAGTTTTGGATACAAAAGCTTTCTGTTCCTTTGAAAAACTTAGATGGTTAGCAAATGGTTAGTTTTATTCTCTACGCTAAACGGAGTCTCTGCTGAAAACACTGGCTGCAGACCAGACCTATAATATTTGTATATTTATGTAGTTTTTTAAAAAGCATATTTGAGGGCTGGAGAGATGGCTCAGCCAGTTAAGAGCACTGGCTGCTCTTCCAGAGGTCCTGAGTTCAATTCCCAGCAACCACATGGTGGCTCACAACCATCTGTAATGAGATCTGATGCCCACTTCTGGTACATTTGAGGATAGCTACAGTGTACTCATATAAATAAAATAAATCTTTAAAAAAAAAGCATATTTGAAAATTTATAAAATATCATATTCTACAACATTCTATCATATTGAATATGTCAGAAACCTACTCATATAGCACTGTATTACATGCAACATAAGAACATTTTCTGCTAAGACAAATATATATTTTTTTCAGAAATTTTTATTATTGTTATGCTGTGTATGTGAGTGGAGTATAGAATGCCACTGTGCATGTGTGAAGGTCAGAGAACAAATTCTGGGAGAGATTTTTCTTGTTCCTTCCACTGTACTTTTGGTGATAGAATTCAGGTATCTCAGGCTTGCACAGCACATGCTTTTATCTGCTAAGCTATCTCACCATCTGTAAAACATCGATATTGAGTCTAATGACTTAATGAATATAGAGATTCTTAAATCCAATATTGTCTTTTTATAAACAAGTTTTACTTTGATAACATATATATATACATATATAAAACATTAGCTATTAAAATATCTAATTCTATAAAATAATAGAATGTATTAACTCTTAAGACTGAATTAATATTGAGTAATGCCTTAGTTTTCTTACTATTGCTAAGATAAATAGCATGACCAAAAGATCTTGGAACGGAAAGGTGTATTTCAGCCTGTATGTTTTTTTAAATGTTTGTGGTTTTGTGTGTGTGTGGTTATTGTTTTTTTTGTTTTGTTTTGTTTTTTTGAGGCAGGATCTCATTATGTAGTTTTTATGGTACTGTAATTTGCTAAGTAGACTCACAGAGAATTCTGCTTCTGCCTCCCAAAGGCTGGGATTAAGTTTTAAAATGTGCATTACTATATTGGATGGGCTTCAGCTTATATTTTATAGTCCATCTCTGAAGCAGGCAGGAACTCGAGTCAGGAACTAAAGCAGGCGCCTTGCTCCTGGCTGGTTCCTCATGGCTTGCTCAGTCTGCTTTATTATACAGCCTTCCCAGGGAAGGCATTGCAGACCACAGGATGGGCCTTTTCATGTCAACCATAAATCAACAAAGACTTGCCCCACAATAAATCAATAAATCAATAAATGCCCCACAGACTTGTCTATAGGCAATTTATAGAGGTAGTTTCTCAACAGAGTCCCTCTTCACAGATGACCCTAGCTTGTATCAGGTGAGAAAAAAATAACTATCACGAGAGACAACTTTATCTCCCAAATATCAAAAGTAGCATGTTCAACCTTAAAAAATATATGCATATTTCATATGCAAAGCCCATAAGCCATGTAAAAATGTCTCTACATATAAGCTGGTTATTTCATTTCTTTCTTAATCCTATAAATTTATATTTTAAGTTTGCCTAGAAAAGAGCATCTTAGAAATTTCCTTAGCATTTAATAAAAGCATATTTTTAACAATTTAATCAATCTTTAAGCACAAGGTATTAGTTATCTCTCTTGTGAACCTGTAGTATTTTCTTTTGTATTTTTTCAGAATTAACATTTGAAAATGTCAGATCTAAATCATTCTATCAAGAAACTCAAAATCAACCTTGCAATACCTATAATTTTGTTAGTTCTGACTGAGGTAAAGTCTTTATGTAACTCGGATTATACAGTTATTTCTTAGTTTTCTTTCTTCCTTTCTCCCCCCAACCCCACTTTCTTTCTTTCTTTTTTTTTTTTTTTTTTTGGTTTTTTGAGACAGGGTTTCTCTTTATAGCCCTGGCTGTCCTGGAACTCACTTTGTAGACCAGGCTGGCCTCGAACTCAGAAATCCGCCTGCCTCTGCCTCCCGAGTGCTAGGATTAAAGGTGTGCGCCACCACGCCCAGCTACCCACTTTCTTTTTTATTAAGGTTTTTCGAGACAGGGTTTCTCTGTGTAGCTCTGGCTGTCCTGGAACTCACTCTGTAGACCAGGCTGGCCTCGAACTCAGAAATCCTCCTGCCTCTGCCTACCAAGTGCTAGGATTAAAGGCGTGCGCCACCACGCCCGGCTAATGCCATAATTCTAAATTCAGAAATTATCCTAAACGGGTGCACATGTGTGCATACACACCCCCTCATATTAGGCATCCTGAGTATAGTGACCTTAGTGTATCCTATGCTAAAAATAGAAAACTGGGGCTGGAGAGCTGGTTGAGAGGTTAAGAGTATTTGCTGCTCTTGCGGGAGATCCAGGCTCAGTTGCCAGTACCCACAAGGTGCTCAGAACCATCCATAATTCCAGTTTGGCCTGATGACATTTTTTGGCCTCTGCCAGCAGCAGGTATCCTGTGCTGCACATATATTCCTACAGACATACACATGAAGTAAACCTTTGTTTGTTTTTAAAGTATAAAACTGAAGTGCTAGGTTTGCTGCTCAGTCTGATTAAGGGCTGGTTTAGATTAAAGCAACCACCAAATAAAAAACCCAACTTCCAGAATGCATGTCATAAACTCCATACTCACAATTACATTAAACCATAATTCACAGAAATACAGTAGAAATGTCTGCAGTGTCTGTGAAAGTAAAGGTGAACACAGGAAGCTTGTTATATAGACTTTGGTCAAATCTACTTTTAACAGTGACTTTGTAGAAAGGGCTACAATGACAAATGAAGATTTCTAATTGTTGATGTCAGAAAATGCTTTATTATGTAGGTAGGGTGACTCAAAGTTCCTAGCAAATTTTACCAAATCTAACTCAGTTTTTCAGTCCAGATATGAAAACTTAGATTCCTTAGAATTTATCTTTGACAGTCTATACATTTTTCTTATTTACAATCCTCTTTTTTTTTTTTTTTTTTTTTTTTAGGACAGACTGAACTCTCTTTGTAGACTTGACTAACTTCATACTCAGAAATCTTAGTGCCTCTGTCTCCTAAATACTGGTATTAAGGGGTGTACTACCACTTCTGACCTCTTTTTAGGTTTTACTAAAGGATACCATAAACTCTGTTCCTTTGACATAGATCTAGTTCTGTTCTGGCATTTCTAGAGAAAAGAGTGGAATGAGCTAGCGAGGAAGCAGCTCTAGGTTTTCTGGTTGAGGACAGGAAGGCAGAAATAGGTGAACAGGAGAAGTCTGAAAGGAGAAGTCTGAAAGATAATGCTCCTTAGAATTTCTATTTGACAGCCTATACATTTTTATTTACAATCCTTTAATATATTTCTTGAATTCTGGTAGTTTTCTAAATTCTCTTATTAATCTCTTGTGAGCTATCAACTTTTATCATTTCTTCTTAGATGGACTTAAACTCTAAATAAAGCAGACTGCTCAATTACTATCTATAACTCTACATAATAAACTGCTCAGTTACTATCTATAACTACTACCCAGCATAAAGCACACTGCTCAGTTACCATGTATCATTCTATTACACAGACCTTCTTGTGAGTGCAAACACCTAAACCAACCAGCCAAATGGAAAGAAAAAATTTAAGTTACAGAACAAGGAAAAGTATATATCAAGGCATGTACCAAAAGTATTGGTGAGGATGAGTGGGAAGTTACAGCAAAGGAGGAGAATCTGTGCTACCCATATACTATTTGGTACAATTCTTAGATTTTGGAAGCTAATTATTAGGGGCTTAATTGTCACAAAAATGTTAGGTCAGACACAGAAGTGAATAATGACTGGCTTTCAAAGTACCTAAAATTAGCCCAGATAATATCTCTGGTCTGCAATATTTTCATTCTCCATAATCACTCATTTGGCCTTGAGGAGTCCCTAGAACAGGTGCACCTTCTAGTCAGTGTGGGGGGTGGTGCTTCAGTTTATAAAACCCCAGGACTGGGATTAAAAGTGAGCGCCACCACATCCAGTTCTCTTCTGTTCTTTTAAAAATACAAAAGAATTAGGCAGTGGTGGCACATGCCTTTAATCCCAGCACTCGGGAGGCAGAGGCAGGCGGATTTCTGAATACGAGGCCAGCCTGGTCTACAGAGTGAGTTCTAGGACAGTTGGTGCTGCACAGAGAAACCCTGTCTCGGGGGGAAAAAATTAGAAAACTTACTCTTGAAATTTCTATTATTTTGTTACCTTTCTATTAAACAGTTTTTCACTTAAATATTTTCAGATATATAACAGGTAGCTTTCATTTTAGTGTAAAATAATAATATTGAACAGGAAATGGTGTAAAAGTGCCAGTTGTAGGTATTGAATCATGGGGCACTCTACGCTTTAGGGGTGAAAAGGTGTAAGAATGTAATGATTTTCTTAGAAAATCCCGGAAAAGATCTTCCTGACAAGGTGAAATTTAAGCAAATAACACAAAGAGGGCTAATAAGAGCCAAAGGGTAGGTCAGTATGTACCTTGAATTTTTTTTCAAATCCTATTTTTAATGATAGTTCGTAAACATTTTAACCTCCCTTGTAGCCCAACACTTACCAGAGTTAGTGGAAAAGAAAGGATATGGGGGGAGGGTTGGCAGGGGTGGGGGACAAGTGCGGAGTTGATGGGGGTGGGGTGGGGAAAGTAGTGGACCTGTTTAGAAAGATTCTTTGAAGCAACTCCTGTGTTGTCTGGAAATCGGCAGTTCAGTTCAAAGGTTTGTAGGCAGCTCCATCCACTTGCAAACACTTCACAAATAGACCAGCAGTCAAGTTCAGAGGAGTCTTATTAGCAACATGTCTTAGCAGAGACAGTCAGGTCTTAGCCTCAGCTAGTATGCAGGAGGGACCTGGAGGGACACCAGGAGAAATTTTCAGCTGTGCCTGTCTCAGGGAAGCCAAGATCAACGAAGACTCACAAGTGTTGCACAGCTAGCAGTACCAGCAAGCCAAGAGGGCTCCTTAGCTCTTCCCTAGAATAGTTTCACCCATGTCCTGTGAGCTGCTTCTCTGTTGTTCTGTTCCTGCAAAGCCAAAGAGAAAATCCCTATCTCTTACCTGAAGCTCCTTCCATCAGGGTTCTTCCAAACCAAAAATGAGAAGAGGCACAGAGAGAGGAGCAAGGAGAAGGGGAGGCAAAGAAGGAAGGGGATAGAAAAGGAGAGTCCTCTCTATCAAAGGTCCAATTGCTTATAAAAGAAGTCTCTAGCTCCTATTCAACACCCTTGGAAGGCTGAACCCTTGTCCCAGAGGTGGTGGTGGTAATGGGAGTGGTAGTGCACCAAGACAAGTCAGGAGGGGCTTAACTATTTTACCTTTAGGGTGGGGTAGCTTGAGGTCACCCTGCTGACTTTGTCTCCGGTCATACATATCAAAGACCACAAACAAGACCTCTCCAAAGAAACTTGCCTTAAAATAGGCAGGAACTTTCCTTTTTTTTTTTTTTTCCTCTCTCGAGACAGGGTTTCTCTGTGTAGCCCTGGCTGGCCTTGAACTCAGAAATCTGCCTGCTTCTGCCTCCCAAGTGCTGGGATTAAAGGTGTGCGTCACCACGCCTGCCCCCTTCCCCTTTCTTATCTATAGAGGCTCTTAGAGGCACACCCAGATTGCATCTCCTCAGGACACAACTAATTGCATCTAACAAATGTAGCATCTATTTAAATTTTTATATTTTGCTAACAATTAAGTTTCTCCAAGTATAATAAACAATTATCTTGTAACAGCAATAGTACAAAAGTTCTGAGGCAGATACATTCTTGGCATACAGAAGAAGTAGAGGGAACAGTGTAAAGAAAAATGAATCAGCAAGTAAAAAATCAAATCATAAAATAACAAGCCAGATGATACTGAAAGAACCCCCGTAGGGAGACCTCCACTCAAGTCACGGGATATTGGCGAATCCCCCAAGAACTCACAGAAGACCAGGCTTGATGCAAATCACATGAGGCTTTATTCGGGCAAAGCCAGAGCTCTGGGGACTACTCGTATCCTGGAAGTGGATAGAGGAGTCGACCCCGAGGGAAAAGAGGACCCAGTTTTTATGGTCCCTCAAGGGGGAGAGAAGGAGGAGGAGGGAGTAGGGGATTTTTCTGATCTGACCAATATCCATTCTTTCTACAAAAGAAATGGGTACACGGAAGATTTTCATGCTCAGGTGCACAGGTGCAAAGTGAAATCTACCACAAACACTTGGCAGTGAGCTGTATCTCAATCCATCAACCAAACCTCAAACTCTTGGCAGTGAGCTATATCAGTTAGCAAATACATGTATTCAAAGAACAGTAGGGGCAAGCACACAGATTCAAGAAATGTTCAGGCTATTATGTTCAGCTATGTAAAGGCTTTCTGCTAATAGTGAAATCTCTTTTCCCAGTTTCAGGGTCTTTGTGACCTGTTACATTTTTCTCAGGATTTTTCAATACTATAGACGGGACAGTTTACACATCACTTGTGTATTATAAAGTGTTATCTTCTAAAATAGGAACCCATTGGTGTATTAGTTTAGAAAGGGACAAAGTTTTTGTTAGTTTTTTGAGACAAGGTCTTACTATAAAGTCAAGGGTGGTATAAAAATTTGCTATCTAGGCTGATATTTGTGATCATCCTACTGTAGCCTATGTGCTGGGATTACAAGATGCTATTAATTTTTATATTTATTTATTTATTTATTGGTTTTTCGAGACAGGGTTTCTGTGTGTAGCCCTGGCTGTCCTGGAGCTCACTTTGTAGACCAGGCTGGCCTAGAACTCAGAAATCCGCCTGCCTCTGCTGGGATCAAAGGCATGCACCACCATGCCCGGCTGATATTAATCTTTAAAGGGATCATTTTGACTACTGTGTAGAATGAAGTAGATCAAGTGTATACACAAAAGAAATAGGAAATTAGGAGGATATTCTCATGGTTCAGTGGTTAGGTAATAGAGGTTGCAAATAGAAATCCTATGCTCAATGTACTTGTACATTATATTGGTAGTATTGAAGAGACCCCCGTGTGAGGAGACCCTTATCCAGTCCCCGGAGAGCACGTCCCCCAGGAAGACACCGGAGCCGAACTTGATGCAAACAGCAGGAGGTTTATTCTAAGCTAGCAAGCTAGGGTGAGACTCATATTCCACACAGGGATAGAGGAGTCTGACCCCGATTCTAATTTTCTTAGCATTTTTAAGGGCTAAAACCACAAGTTTGGGGAGGGTGTACTGGGAGGGGGTAGAAAATATTTTGAAGGTCACGGTGAACTGTTGGGCGGCCATCCAGGACATCTGTGACCAAACTGTTTTTGAAAAGGGGAGATAAATCAGAT
>LR753309.1:2863053-2900199 GCA_902729485.2 Mus minutoides
AAATTGTCTTTAAGTGCATTATAGGAATAACTCTATCTTGGAGTTATCTCTGGGTCTCTGACACAGACAGTCAGGCTAGGTCTTCTTGCTAACAAAGAGCTTCTCACTGGCTGTATTCTCAGAGATTGGGAAACAGGCCTTGGGGAGCATTCAAAGGCTGTACATTTCAGGGGGAAACATTTTGGGGGTCTTTCATTATTGGCTAATGGGGTTAAAGTATGAAAGAATCAAGGATGCCTCCAAAGACTTACCATCTTGGGAGATTAGGATTCTTTTGGGGAGTGTGTTTGAGTGTGTGTGGTCGTGTGTGATTTGATTTTGGATATATTAATTGGTAATGTACTGGAGACATCTGAGTAACGTTGCTGAGTAAGGTTGAGTGTAGTGTTTAAGGACCTGTGGGCTGCAGACTTAAGTGTGAGTCAGCCAGCTAGTTTTGAGTGTTATCACCTAGAGAGATAACAGACAAGAACCAGTAGTACAATTTGAATCTTGGGGCAATTCAGGTTTCAGGGATAAGAAAATGAGGAGGAATGAATGAAGAAAATAAGGAATGGCTTATTCAAGCAGGAAGAACAGCAAGACAAGAAAATCTTGGAAGGCAGGTTTTCTCGGAAGAAAGGGATCAGCTGCTTCAAATGCTGCTTACAATGAAATGAGAGGAAAAATTTAGGCATATAAATTAGATTTAAAGCCTGGTGGTGGTGGTGGCATTGGTGCATGCCTTGGAGACAGAGGCAGGTGATCACTGTGAATTTGAGGGCAGCCTGGTCTACAGAACTATAGAGTTTTGTGACAGCCAACATTATGTTAGAGAGATCCTGTCTTGAAACATAAACACACACACACACACACACACACACACACACACACGATTTAAAAATGAAGAGCCAGGTGTGGTGGCGCATGCCTTTAATCCCAGCACTCGGGAGGCAGAGGCAGGTAGATTTCTGAGTTTGGGGCCAGCATGGTCTACAAAGTGAGTTCCAGGACAGCCAGAGCTACACAATGAAACCCTGCCTCGAAAAAAAACAAAAAACAAAAAAGGAGAATACTGATGATCTGGAGCAGTCCAGGGAATGGTCTGTTTGGGGGGCGTGGGGGGAGAGAGAGAGAGAGAAAATGAATGTGAAAGAGTCCAGTAAAAAAATTCAGATCAAGTACAAAATAGGAAAATCTTCAGAATAGTGCTTTCAGCCTGTGAATTTCAACCTTTGTGAACAACCCTTTCACAAGGGTGACCTAAGATCATCAGAAAACACAGATATTTATGACAAATTACATAATTATGGCAAATTACAGTTTGAAATAGCAATAAAAATAATTTTTAAGTGAGGGACCCTAAGGGCTTTTTCTAATCCCACATCCTCTTTACAGTTTACCCCTCCCACCCAGGGTCAAGGCTAAGCCAAGTTCCATTCTCCACCCAGTCAGAATGTACTGACTGATAGTTACCTGACCCTTTGGAAGGTCATACTTGTCATACTTGCTAGCCAATAGATCAATATGCTTAGCCAGTAAGTTTGAACTGTAACCTTGCTGATATAACCTGTGCCCCTAAAAGTATAAAAAAATGCTTGTAATAGCCATTTGAACTGTAACCTTGCTGATGTAACCTGTGCCCCTAAAAAGTATAAAAGATGCTTGTAATAGCCTTTTGAAGTTGCCTTCTTAGTAATTCACCTTGAGGGACTAATTGAAGATCCACCCCATGTGCCAGAAAATAAACCTCTTGCTTTTGAATCAATCTGCATCTTGGTGTCTCACTCAGAGGGCATCTCGAAGTATCATTGACTGAGGGTCAGGGTCTTATATATGTTCAGGGGTTACCACAACATGATGAACTGTATCAAAGAGTAACATCATTAGGAAAGTTGAGAAGCAGTGCTTTAGAGGGAAATGCAAATCAATCCCCACCCTTTCCACAGATGGTAATTAGTATAAACACATTCTAAGTTGACTTAAGTGATACAACAGAGCAGGTAAAATACATCAGATAATGTGTAAGTGACAAGTTTGGTTTTGCATAGTGCAGTTTACCAGAGTGTTGTGTTCTATTCAGATGTAGAAAGTTGGTAGTTGGGGAACAGTCAGAAATTGTTACTGCTTTCTGATTTCTATTTTCTGGGGTAAGAAGCAAGATAAAAGCCTTTTCATTGAGGAAGTGTTGGTAGGTTTAGAAGACGTTACACAGCTTATTAAGGAAGCAGGAGAAATGGATTAACGGACCTAGGGAATTGCCCATGTGCACTTTTAGAGTTAGGAAAATAACTTCATTCTTACATAGCTGTTATTTTTCCAGACAAGTTCAGCTGTCCTGTGGAAGGTATACATTGTAGAGAATTAACAGAATTGTACCAAGGCCATAAAGGAGGAAAGGAAGTGAGAGTATTTTCCAATGACTTGTCTAAGCTAGGCAATGGAATATTTATTTCTATATTACAGGTGGTAGGGACTGAACTCAGGCTTCCTGGAAGAACAGATAGTGCTCTAGACCACTAAGCCTTATTTATCTCCTGCCACAGGCAACAGATTTTTAAAAATGATTATAGTACTTGAATTTACTCCCTAGTTACAACCTTTGTGATTTATAGTAGTTATTAATAAAGAAATCATAAACACTGGTTTTTGATCAACAATGTTAAGACCTATAAGCTTCTAGTTTTGTTATCACCAAATGGCAAATATGTAAGTTTGTTTGAAGATTTTATTTTATTGTTCTTTCTTTCTTTCTTTCTTTCTTTCTTTTGTTGTTTTTTCGAGACAGGGTTTCTCTGTGTAGCTCTGGCTGTCCTGGAACTCACCAGGCTGGCCTCGAACTCAGAAATTGGCCTGCCTCTGCCTCCCAAGTGCTGGGATTAAAGGCATGGTCCACCACTGCCGGGCTGAAGATATGTTCTTGAAAATAATATATATACATTTACAGGGTACTCATGGTCAAAAGCACTAATGGTATGCCTGAATAAAACTAATCTAGTCCAGTTTTCTTTAAGACTTAGTAGATCTTTACTATGTCTAAGAACACTAAACAGTATCAGAACTAGTGCTGGTAGACATTTAAATGACAAAATTACTAAGACAAGCACAAGAACTGAGAAAACCATGGCATTACATATATCCTGTAAGGGACAGTTTACAGTATGAGACATCAACTAATGAGGCAGACAGTGTTGTCAGGTATGTCATTTTCACATCTGTGTACACAGGGTGCATGCTGATGTGAGGGTGACAAATGAATTTTACTGTGTAAGTTTGCAAACACAATATTGAGTATCACTCCCACATCTGAACATTTCATCCATTAGCTCAGTCCTGTGTTACTTCATCACAAGGGAACAAGGAATAAGAATAATGGAGCCAGTCTTTAGAATTTCTGTGCAAGACATGTTATACTTTTTCCCCTCTTCCAATTTAGTGTTTGGGACTGGACCAAAGGACCCTTATAGGAGATCTGACTACCCCCATCAAGGGCATTTTAATTTTTTCTTGTGTTTATTTTTATTTTTTATTTTTTGGTTTTTCGAGACAGGGTTTCTCTGTATAGGCCTGGCTGTCCTGGAACTCACTTTGTAGACCAGGCTGGCCCTTGAATTCAGAAATCCGCCTGCCTCTGCCTCCCGAGTGCTGGGATCAAAGGCGTGCGCCAGGCCTTTTTCTCGTGTTTAATCTGTGCTAAAAAAATGTTACAAATGACCTATCCCTCTAGCCCTCCCGTCACTTCAGGGACCAACAACCTTTTTTCTTAGCTACTGACAGCTTCCGTGGGCGTTAAGCAGGGCTTTACTAGTTGCCATAATAATCATCTTAACATTTGACAAGTGGATCTGAGAAGCCGACACTTAAAAAAAAAATCTTTTCAGCTATGATTTCAAGGCCTCTTTCCGTATTACACTATTTAGGATTAATGTAACTTTTTGGATACCGAATATTCTTTTCGATTTTTTTTTTTTTAATCCTTGAAGGGGTATTGTTTTCCTTATGTGTTTTACCTCTCTAGTCTGCTTACGTAGAAACTCTTTCTGTTAAACCCATGTTCCAGGAAATAATAAAGCAGTCGACTGCCACCAAGAAAAGATTGTCACTGATAAGTTTTCTCCCCGTGTATCGCAAATAATTTATAGCAACCTCACTCACTACACCTCACATTTTCCGTGCTCCCGTACTCTGGAAAGAATTTCCTTCCACGGAGAGGAAGAACTAGGAAGGACACGGGAGTCGCGGTAGGAAGGCTCCGTGCGGCCGGGCACTTACGTGCCGAGGCCAGTGCCACCGGCGCGCGGTACGCGCTGCCGGGTGACAGCACCAGCCGCGGTTCTGGGTTCTCCCAGCCGGCTGAGAGAACTTCCGTCGCGGCCCGCCGAGGCTCCGCGACCACCGTCCGGGCCGCCCAATTAGGGGCTTGCCGACCCCCGCACGGAGCCCGAGGGGCGGGGGACACGGCCGCCTCGCGGAGGGCACCCCGCCCCCGCCGCCGTTGCGCCTCTGGGCGCACGCGCAGCTCCCGCCGCTCTGCATTTAGTCCGAGATGGCGTCCCTCGCGCCCCACGGTTCTCTTCCCGAAGGTGGCTCCCACCCCGCGCAGCCCGGAGGTCCCGGGGCTCGCCGCACGCAGGCTCCGGAGCACAATTACCCCTAAAGTGGAACGCGAGTGGCCGGATTCGAGAGCGAGGAAAGCAGCAACCGGAAGGGCTTGACGGGTCGCGGGGCGAGGAGCCCAGGCCGCGGAGGAAGAGGAGGGCGGGAGCGAGCGGAGGTTTGTCGGAGGCGGCGTTCTCGAGCCTCGCGGGGCGGGGAGGAGGGGGGTGTGGCGGAAACTGCCGAGTTTTCCCGAAGGCGGCCGCGTCCGAGTTGCCCGGATGTAGTTGGTGGAGCGGCGGCGGCTGTAGCAGCGGCAGGAGGCGGCGAGAAGGACCCGGCGGCGGCGGAGCAGGAGGAGGGAAGGTGCTGGAGGCGTTCGCTCTCCGCGGGGACCGGAACACGGCCTCTCACCCCCTCCCCCCGGCTCGCGCTGCCGCCCCGTAGTTGGCACCTCTGCCCCAGCCGACCCATAAGCGGTGGTGACGGAGGGAGATGGCCCGGGACCGCCGGCGCCAGTAACGGGGAGGTGCCGCGCGCGAGCCGCCGAGGGTGCGCTGAGACCTGGTGCCGGGGCTGCCCGCCGCCCGCCCGCCCGCCTGCCTGCCTGCCCGCCCGCCTCGCGGCCTCTCTCCCCCTCCCCGACACACACACACAGCCGGGCATTGATGGTAATGTATGCGAGGAAACAGCAGAGACTCAGTGATGGGTAAATCGTCTTTTCGTTTCGGGCCGGGCCGCGGCGGAGGGCGGGCGGGCGGGCGGGCGGACGGGCGGGCGTCCTTATCGGGAGCTGGCCGCGCCGCCATTTTTGTTGTTAACCCTGATCGGGATCGGTCGGAGGAGGCGGCGGGCCGGGCCGGGCCGGGCCGGGCGGACGGGCTGGCGCCCTGGGGACCTGGAGGGCTGGACGAGCGGGCCCCGGCTGCGGCCTGAGTCCGAACCCGGGCCTCTGAGCCCGGGGAGCGTCCGCCGCGCGCGGATCCGCGCTGGTACGGTTGTCGCCAGTCCGCGGGGAGGGGCGGCCGGGAGACCCGCTTTCTTCCTATCCCGCGATGTCTCACAGGACGGTCCTTCTTTACTGTTTTTCAGCTGTCACGACCGGAGAGGGGACTCTCAGCCTTTCCAGGTACCAGCCGATCCTGGGCGGAGGGATTGGAGGGGCTGGAGGGGGAAGGGAGGGACAGCTACTCGAGCGCAGGCTTCAGAAGTCGCTACAGGCCCTTTGGTGCAACAAATCTGAAAGTAGCAGCTACACTGGTCCGCTTAAAATTCAGTATTGGGTTTTATTAGCATTCTCCAAATGCATCTTGAGAGGTGACTAGAGGAAGCTCAGGAGTTTGTTTTGCCTTTTGTTTTTTGTTTGTTTGCTTGTTTGTTTTTAAGGGAAAAAATACTCGGAAGCAGGAAGAGCTGGCTTGGCTTGAATGTGAAGGAGTCACTGAAGTGTAGTGATATATGACTTCAGAGGCCCATTTATTTAATATTCTATCGGGGAGCCGAAAGATAAATGTGAACGTTTTAAAAGTAGAGGAAAGGCTTGAGAGAAGTAACTTGAGTTACTCTCAGTAACAATACTCTTATTTATTTAGTTCAGATTATTCTATTTCAAAGGGAAGGTTTTGTTTTTGCTTCAGTTAATTTAAACCTTCCGTTACTTAGCACTTCATGCTAATAGAAATTATTCTGGGTGTCTATTCCACTGAAGGTTTTGCATGTAAAGTTTTAAAGGTTTGCAGAAATGTCTTCAGGAGACTGTCAGAAGATGACAGAAGTAAATACTTCACCCTTAAAAGAGAAAAGAATAGGAACAGATCTGTGTCTCCCTCAAGGTTCCGTGGTCCAGGCTTGCTTCCAGTTTTACTCCTGTCTAGTCTTCTGAATGTTGGATTACACGTGGGAGCCAGCTCGTTTCCAACCTGACACTTGTACAGGAGCTTCTGGGATGTCAGAATATTTGCATCTGTCAAACATTATTTCCTTCCCTCGGAGACTGATACACTGTGTTGGTCTTCAGACATCTGCAGTGTAAAATCATTATTTTGAGGGCATTTAGAATTCTTCCTTTTTAAAAACACTGTTCATGTATCAGTTTGTCTTGGCACATTTTAAAAACTAATTTATCCCTGAAAGAGCTTATAAATTAGGGATAGTGCTTTATTTGAATCAAAAAAGGGAAAACTGTTGTCTTTTTGAAAAATATGGTTATTAAAATATGCTTATTTATAGACATGCTTGGATGCATTAGTTGTAGAGGTTAAGTGGATAGTAATCTAAGCTCTCAAAAATTGATTTTAGTTTTGAAGAATTTTTTTCCCCTGGTGGGTCAGTGTGTCAAAATACTGTTTAAAAATAAGTTTACATGACCAAATAGGGTTTTTTTGTGTGTGTGTATGTTTTGTGGTTCCATTTGTTTTCAGGAGTTGCACAGTAACTCTTGAGCATTACATCCTCTCTGAATAAGGGAAGTACTGAAAATGGAAATTCTGAGTTTTGATGTAAGGGAACCTGACATACCAAAATTTGTAATTTAAATTGGGAATTGAGTTTAAGTTTTCAATTTTTCTCTCTTTGTGGGGGGTGATGTTTTACAGGCACTTAAGTATTCTTCAAAGAGTCACCCCAGTAGTGGTGATCACAGACATGAAAAGATGCGAGACGCCGCAGATCCTTCACCACCAAACAAAATGTTCCGGAGATCTAATAGTCCTGAAAACAAATACAGTGACAGCACAGGTCACAATAAGGCCAAAAATGTGCATACTCAAAGAGTTAGAGAAAGGGAAGGTGGTAAGTAGCTCTCTGGCCTAAACTATCATGTGTATGTACTTTGAGAGTTAGAGAAAACAGTGCAGTCAGCACATACTGTTTCCAGAAGTTACCATGTACTAGTGTTATCACTTTGAATCCATTTTTTGTTTGTTTGTTTTTTAATTTAGCAGGCACTATGGGAAAATGGTAATAGCTTGAGCACACAGTGTTTGGTAGTGCATTTACAAATCCAGTCTTCTAAATGTTTACTAGTGATTGGAGAGTTCCTGAACAGTTTCCCAAGAAAGGAACTTTTAAGGTTTTAAGAAATTTGGTTTTAGTTTGAAATCATTGGTACTTTGGATTATTCCCTAAGGTGTTCAAGTTTTAGTTGTAATCATGAATTATACACTTAAAGAAGAGGTTTATCAAGATAGCTACCAACACTAAAAGTTTTTTTTGAAATTTAGGAAATTAGTTTTTGTTGTAACCATTTAAAATTGTATATTCCATTACTCCCACACCCCAGGGTTCTCTTGATGCTTAGATGGAACACTCAGTCCTTTAATTTTTTGCCTTTTGTTTTGAGGCCAGCCTCAGATGAGCTATTCAGCTGAGGAAGATTAAGCTAGCCTTATTATTATTTTTTTTTTACAGTTCTGATATCTTCTTGTCACCTGTTCACAAACTGTGGTGGGGACTGGGAATAAGTGCATTCTCAGGCTGACTTTGCTTACAGCTTATGAATGTAACATTTACTTATAAAGCTTACATTGTGGGATAAAATAATTTCATTAAGATAAAAAAAAGCTATATATTTTTCTTTGACAATGAGACCTCATATTGTTTAAGTAGATAACATTTACTCATACAGTATTGATTGAATACTGGAAGAGACTCACAGTAGAATGCCAGGGGCTTACTGCTTTGTTTTATGACTAGTTCTTGATGTCTTTAATTACTTTTTGAAAATACTTTGCATCTATTTTACTTGTTTTTGTTGTTTTTCCTCTTAGGGTAGAATCATATATTGAGAGACACTGGCCTCTGCATAATTAATTACTGAAGTGAGGAATTATTAATGGTTAGAATATTGCTTTGAGATGGAGTAATTGAAAGGGAGGAAGATAATTGTATTGAATATAGATTGTGATGCTTATGTAGATAAACTTACATGCTTGAAAATATAGCAGGTAGCTTCAAGTGTTAGGAAGTCCTGGGTACTAAAATGATTGTCAGTTTTATGGGTGAATTTTCTGTAGTTTTTCATGCATACTCGAGTAGTGCTATTGATCAATCACTCTTCTGTGTTTATTTTACATGTTAACTATTGGAAAGCAAGGCTAATTATAATTTTAGTATGCTTTATTTTGAGCCATTTTGGTAATTGATACAATAGGATACGGTACTTGATTTGATAGACTCTCATGTTTTTGTAACAACTTGACCCAATTTTGCCATCCATTCTGAACTCCAGGAAGAAATCAAGTTTTACACACTTAAGAAAGTGTCTATAAATGATTTATTTCATCTACTTACAGTGAGACAATGAATTCCTTTAGAGTTGAAATAATCCTCATCAAATTCTGTTGCTTAATTCATTCAACAACTGTTGGACATACATATATTATGTGCCGAGTGTTGTGTGATATTGTAGGACGTCAAGCTCTGACGTGATTCTTTGTCCTGAAGCCTTCCTTAGGGTTTTTGACTAGTAGTTGTTTAGTTGCTTGCCTTCTCTGTACTTTTTTTCTTTCTTCACATTGATTTTCATTCTTCATGAATGAACTTACTAATTGGCTTTTGTTTACTTTTTATTTGTGTCTTTGTTGATGAGTTCCATTTGCAAGCAGTTTGTTAGTAATTTTTCTCCCTAGTCACTTGCTAAATTATACCTGTAGTTTGTAATTCACTTCTACCTTTTATCTGACTTCTGGAGCATAACAGATACCATAACACTTTTATTTCATAGTCCTTTATGCAGGAATGGAACATACCATGAAATAATCTTCTTTTTTTCTTTTTTTTAAAAAAAATTAAAACTTTGCTCTTTTGAGGTCTCACTGGCTAGCTCTGAATTTGATGTAGACCAGGCTGGCTCCAAATCCACAGAGATTCATTTCCTCATAAAATCAATCTTTAGTTGAGAGTACATCTTTGAAGTTCATTATACATGTGCATACAGTGTATACTTTTTTTTTTTCTTTTTTTGAGTTAAGGGCATTATGTGATTACCTTAACTGCCTCAGCCTCCTCCAGAGTTCTGGGATTTGAGGAGTGATCTATAGTTTCTGGGTCTGTTTTTGTTTTCATTGTATTCAAAAACAAGAGAAAAGAAAGTCTTTGAGGAAAAAAAGTCTTTGAGAGAATCCTTAAGAGTTTTAAATAATTAAGAAAAAAACCTTAATGGTACAAATAACTTAGGTTGTATTATCTTTGTAGGGATTCTATGAAACTTCACAGAACTTCAGTTTTAGAATGTTCATTCCTGTCTTCCATGCGTGAAAAAGTATTCGGAGTCCTTGGTTAGATGAAATATATATATGTATGGACGTACGGATGTATTTATGTATGTATGTATCTACATATATGTGTGTGAACTTAAAATTACACAAGTACATATTTTGTCACTTAAAGTTAGAAATTGTTTTTAGTAGAAAGGAAAACTGCATGTTTTAGTAAATAAGTACTGCTTCTAAAATTTTGAAGTTTCTAGCTATATGTTGGTTTTATCCCATCAGTTCTAGAAATGTTCTCGTACTATATTTATTGTGTATGTTGAGCATGCCTCATCAGAAAATCTGAAAGTCTGTCAAAATGTTGGAAAGGTTTTAGGGTGATGATACATGCTCAGCTGGTAAAGTCTAAAGAGACTCCTCAAACCTAAGAAGGTACTGAACATTTTGGGTAATATATAATATGTTGAAGAATTAGTCACTACTCACTGGAAATTTAAGTTTTCAAGATGTAGTTTAATAATGCCTGCATCTTTTTATAAAATAAACCTATTCGGTGTGGTCCTATGTTTATTAGGGTATATTTTAGACAGGGTTTTCCATCATTAATAGAAAGCTCTGAGTTGTACTTGGCTTCATTTTGACATGGAAAGTAGCAAAAATAGTTTCTCTCTATTTTCACAATTCTACATAAAAGGAAATAAAACAGAAAATAAAACAGGTGTGCCTTAAAATTGTCTCTTTCTACTGGTGAGTTCTAAACTCAGAAGTGAAACAAACTAAAAATTCATTTGGTAGTGTTTAATATGGGATGGGTTAGTTTAAAACTTGGCTTTTATCATCTTAAGTATCTTTGATAAGCTTTACTTAGTGGTTTTTATCTAAATGATTTTAATATCAAAGGTAGAAACTGGACATTATAGTACACTATACATGTATAGCTCTAGGCCAGGTTGTTACATGCTAGTGTTTTCTACTTACAAAAGTTTCTCTAGGAAGAAATTATAGTTCCCCATCTGGGAATAAAGCTTGTTTATTTTTCTTTTGCAAAGTGAGTTGTTACTTTGGTACAGAATTTAATGTGCTCATATATGGATTTTAGTAATTTGATGAGTAATTTTGGTCTAACAACTTTTTCTTTAAAAAGTCATCTTAATTATGTAGTATAGACAGAAATACAGTCATTAAATCTTTTTAGGCAAGTTTAAAAAAAACTTGAAATATTTTGTGATCAACGGAGTAATGTTGAAAGATAAGCAGTATGAATTTTTTGTTTTTTGTTTTTTTGTTTTGTTTTTAGTGACAGAAGGTTTCAATGTACTACCCTTATCTAGTCTTGATGATCCTGCATCAGCATCCATATATATATATATTTAAAAATTTACATTTGCATATTTGTATGTAGGGAACATGTAAGAAGTTGAGAAATCCATTCTCTCCTATCATGTGGAGCTTGGGGTATGGACTCAGGCCGGGCTTGGCACCAAATACCCCTATCCTACCCTCTGAGCCTTCTAACCAGCTTCTCCCTAGTGTTTTTATTTTTTGATCATTTTGAAAAGGTGGCCCATGCTGGCCTTGAATTCCTGATTCTCCTGCTTATACCAGGAGTGCTGGAGTGTACCACCAATCTATAGTCTCAGTGTCTTAATGTTTCAACTCTGGTACTTTCTCCTTAATTTGAGAAAACTCCCAAATGTGCACAGTCTAAGCATGTGTGATTTTAAATCTTGATTTAAAAATTTATGCACTCAGGAGGTAGAGGCAGGCGGATTTCTGAGTTCAAGGCCAGCCTGGTCTACAAAGTGAGTTCCAGGACAGCCAGGGCTATACAGGGAAACCCTGTCTCGAAAAAAAAAAATTTTTATAACAAGTTATTTCTCTGATAGCTTTTTGTCATGCCATTATTTTTCCCTTCTGCTTGCTTTACTTTTGAGAGAAATTGCTATATATATATTTGTTGTTGTTTTTTGCATTTCTATTTTATAATATAAACATTTGAATGACCACTTTGACTGTTTAAGACAATCTCTTACTCAAACTAATTTCTGCTTAGGTGGATAACAAAAATAATTGGTGTTAACATACCAATGGCTTTGGCTTTATGTTACAGGAAAGTTATGATTGTTGTATTTGCTGAAAATATAACTTTTTATGTGTGTAGGAAATGTGGTTTTGCAGTAACATCAGTTAACTGATGTTAAAGAGAAGATGACATTGAGCTGGTATCTTTGAGACACTATAACAAGTGGTAGGATACTGATCTCCATCATTCCAGAGCCTGGTATTTCAGGTTTATGTATCCACTCTCTTTTAAAGGCTTCTGTGATACCTTAAAGTTGCAGAGTCCCTTTGCATCTGATCACATAGTCAGCCTCTGAAATTAGTTCATAGTGTGTCCTAGTCTGCTGATGAAATTATTCAAAACCTTTAGGCCCTACTGTTGAGAGTAGAAAGCTAGAGTCTTTCCTGTACATAAAACTTTATTTCTGCCTCAGGTGGAGTTTTTCCTACTACCTAGAAGAGAATGATTTTGTGCTCACTGCCACTTTCTGTGGTGATTCCCTAAGAGCCCATGAGTGATGTTTTTCCTTTTTGTTACATAGTTCTTTCCCATACAGGAAGTAGAATTTATCTAGTTAAAAGTGCTGTTGTTAATCTCATGCCACTCTGAGGTTTAAGAGTTTTTCAGTGACTTGAAATTCTTAGGCCTGTTCTTACTATTCTGAATGAGTTTTTCAGTTTTTGCTTGCTTGCTTGCTTGCTTGCTTGCTTGCTTGCTTGCTTGTGTTTGCATGTTTGTTTTTAAGACAGGGTCTTGTATGGCCAGGCTGGCCTCTGACTCATGGCAGTTTGCCTGTCAGCTTCTATGCTGGGGTTATATGCCATGCATTCCTCTGAATACTTAAAAGTTAATGTCAGTTTCAAAGAGCTAGGTTTACTGGTTCTTTTTAGAGTTAGAAAAGAGTGGCGGATAGTTGAGTAAAGAGACCTATAAAACAGGCTGTAGAGACTGTTCACATCCATTGTGCCATTTGCAAATTTAGGTGAGGGGAATTGATAAATACAAACTTCAGTGAGTGGAGAAATGGTAACCAAATTTAGCTGCTTGTCAGGATTGCAAGAAGAGCTTGCTACAGTTTATTTTATAATATCTGAATTATAAAATATACTCTGAGTCATAGGAGTTAGGAGATGGAGCCTAGAACATTGAGTTTTATATAAAACTAGTTTAATCAATTTGTAATCTGCAGTTCTAGGGTTTCCAACTCTTGAGAACATGAGGAATCAGCACATTAGAGTGATTATTTGCTAGAATATGTATTCTGCATGTTTTACATCTCAAAGACGTCTCTGTCACCTTCCTATACAAATGAATGGTATTAAAATTTGTATGCTTCTTAAATAACCAACTTAATGTCTAGTGGCAAAGGTATCTAGCTAATGTCTGGCACTAGAGATTTCTAACTGGTATTAGCAAGTACATAGATCAGTTGATTACGGAATTCAGGTAATTGTAGCCACTGTTATTTTAGATAAAATTATTTTAAGCAATAGGACAGTTGAGTAAATTTGAGTTCTTGCATGTTTGAAAAACAAGCATACAGGTTAGCATATTTACGCTGAGTTAATTGCCAGCAATTAATTCATATAGTTTATTTATGTGTATTTGAGACATTGAAATGAGACATCAGGTCAAAGCACTTTGTAGCACAAGCCCAACAAGATTGATCCTGGGAACCCATGGTAGAAAGAGCCAAATCCTGAAAGTTGTTCATTGAGTGGTATGCTTAAGGTATAGCACGAACCTGAACTAACTTATATCTCACACACACACACACACACACACACACACACACACACACACACAAGCTTTCAAAGTATTAGTACTTAAGGAATACTTAGGATATGTATGGTTGATAAATGAATAGTCTAGATTTATAAAATTTTTGATTTCTTAATTTGAGTTTGTATGATGTAACAGCATTTTCTGAAAAGTTCTAAACCTATTTCAACCTCATAGAATTCATCTATACTGGTAATGATAAAATATTTGCAAAGTATGATCTCAGAATATTTTGCCCAGTATGAGGAAAGGATGCATAAAATACTTTTTGCATTCAGTATTTTCAGTGATTTGTAAGAATAAATTTGAATCTTCATCAATACCAAAGAAGGCTGTGCGGGTTGGAAACAGTTGAATTGTAAAGAAGCTTGAGGGTTGTTGAGTAATAAAGAATGTTAATATTTTGGCATAATAATATTTTGACATCTTTTTGTCTCAGTTTGATATTTGGAGATTTTCTTTATGTATCCTTGGCTGTTCTCACAGTTGCATTGTACTGGCTGGCCATGAACTCACAGACAGATCTTTCTGCCTCTGCCTTCCAAGTTCTGGGAATAAAAGCTTATGCCACCAGGCCTGGCCATGTAGTTTGTTTGTTTGTTTGTTTGTTTGTTTTTTGAGACAAAGTCTCAGCATGCATTCTTGCCTGGCTTGAAACTTGATGTGTAGAACAGGCTGGCTTCAAATGCAAAGATCCCTTTGTCTCTGCCTCCAAGTGCTGAGATTAAAGGTGTATGCCACCACACATGGCAAAGAACTTTTTTATATGACCATTATATGTTGTGCTTTGAAAACATAGAATTAACATATATGGGCTAAAAAATTGGGCCTGATTTAACTTATTTTGAGACTAGAGTGACTTTGTCTTGATTCCCCTCTCTCCTGTTTATAAGCTTATTATTGGAACATGTAAAATATGAATGTGTTGCTTCTTTGTTCATATTATATAGGCTTTGATTCAGAGTACAAGGTTATCTTTTTTTTATTTGTATCTGTGTGATTTCAGTTTGCTTTTTTCCTTTTGGCCATGAGTTTGTCTTTTTTGGCCATGTGTACATGAATTCTAAATCATTTCATTTCTTTAATTTATTTATTTATTTATTTATTTATTTATTTGGTTTTTTGAGGCAGGGTTTCTCTATGTAGCCTTGGCTGTCCTGGAACTCACTTTGTAGACCAGGCTGGTCTCGAACTCAGAAATCCGCCTGCCTCTGCCTCCCAAGTGCTGGGATTAAAGGCGTGCACCACCACGCCCGGCAAAGAATTCTTTTTTTTTTTTTTTTTGGTTTTTCCGAGACAGGGTGTCTCTGTATAGCCCTGGCTGTCCTGGAACTCACTTTGTAGACCAGGCTGGCCTCGAACTCAGAAATCTGCCTGCCTCTGCCTCCCAAGTGCTGGGATTAAAGGTGTGCGCCACCACACCTGGCTCCTAGATACTGTTTATGTTTTATTATACTAGGAACTTTTTGTGTTGGAAGTGAAACCCAGGCAGGGACTCACGCTAGGCAGTTGCTCTACCAGTGAGTTTTACACCCTTCCATAGAAATCATTGTTTGATGTTTGAAAATATTTTTCATTGCTATGATTTCAGTAAATAGATCATGCTCTTTGCTTAATATCTTCTGTATTTGTACTTGATTTGTAGGTTTTCTCCCAGTGGAATAATTGCAGTTAGATTTTCTTTCTCAGTTAAGGCATATTTTGTTTATTCTGTCTTTGAGAATACATAGAACTCAAGCTTTTTTTTCTGGATAGTAATGAGGCTGCATATAAAGAAGGGCTTGTTTGTCATCAAGCTTTAAGAAATGATTTGTTTATGTTACATTAATCTTGTTTTAAAATTTTTAATGAGTTGGTATTTTTGAGCTTATTTGCTAGATGTAGTTTTATCCTGGAATTCATCTGTGTAGACTAGGCTACTCTTAGAATCCAAGTGCTGGGATTGGTGTGTGCCCAGTAAAATACTTATCATCAAGTTATTTTCTCTCCTACTATTCAGCTAAATTAGTGATTAAGCATTGATACAAATGGGTAAAATCAGCTATTAATTGCAAATGATCATTGTGGTAGATGTCTCTCCTTCAGTAGGAAGTTAGGATTCTTGAGTTTAAATGCAGGATACATTTTTAGTCCTTTGTAAGAATCTAGACATTATGTGTGCTTATGTTAAATGAAGCTATTACTAGTTTCCTCCAACAGTAACAACAGACAAATACAAATTAAGGAATAAAGTTTTCCTACAGTTCTAGACTATGTTCTTTTAGGACACTGAGAACAAGATGTGTTTCTTGTAGGGAAACTCAATGCCTTGTTGACCTACTAGCCAGCTTGGCTTTTAGGATCAGCTTGTTGCTTGCTGTGAGTGAATGTAGGGGCCCTGGGATAACAATGATGTATGCAAGAGACTGGATGTTGCTAGTGTCCTCAACAGTCTGTCAGGCTATGCTGTCAGTCCCATTGCTTGCTCTGCTTTTGCCTTTTCTAAATGTTCCTTTTCAGTCATCCTTCCCTTTGTTACTAATTCAGCTTAGTAAAACTGCATAGATAGTCCTATTTTGTGCTTTTATATTTACATTCAGGCAGGAGATACTTGACATAAATTGGGAACAGTGTTTACATAACATTCTGGCAGGAAATACTTAGAATAAGCATTAGAGTGCCTTGTCCAGATTGCAGCCAGGTATTGGGGGGTAGCAAATCAGCATTTGAATAACACTAGAATATATCTCTATGTAGTATACTATAACATTATGCCTATGATATCATTTCTGGCAAATTTTTACTCTAAACAGCTTCTGCCCCTTTCAAGTCCATCCCAGTACCTTGGTGGCAGTGGTTTGCTATTAAGATAAACCATATAGATGTGACTACTTCACAGTCTCTTTATTATTTATGGTTGTGGGTTTCAGATGAGGGTTGAGAAGTGCTGGCAGTTAAATATACTCTGTGTACTTAGCTAAGCAATAATAGGTTCTTGTTGGCAGGACATGCATTAGCCAGCTACTTTTCTTCCCTCTTCTATGGATGTGAGTGCCAAGTTAACCGTGTCAAGTGTGAGTTCTGTTCTGCATTAATCCATTTTTTAATTTCTTTCTTTCTTTCTTTCTTTCTTTCTTTCTTTCTTTCTTTCTTTCTTTCGTTCTTTCGTTCTTTCGTTCTTTCGTTCTTTCTCCCTTCCCTTCCCTTCCCTTCCCTTCCCTTCCCTTCCTTCCCTTCCTTCGTTTGTTTGTTTGTTTGTTTGTTTGTTTGTTTTTCAAGACAAGGTCTGGGCACTCTCTTTGTAGACCAGGCTGGCCTGGAACTCAGAAATCTGCCTGCCTCTGCCTCCCGAGTGCTGATGGGATCAAAGGTGTGCACCACCACGCTCGGCCCTTAATCCATTCTTTAAAAGTAGTAACTTGGAGCCGGGCGTGGTGGCGCACGCCTTTAATCCCAGCACTGGGGAGGCAGAGGCAGGCGGATTTCTGAGTTCGAGGCCAGCCTGGTCTACAGAGTGAGTTCCAGGACAGCCAGGGCTACACAGAGAAACTCGAAAAACCAAAAAAAAAAAAAAAAAAAAAAAGTAGTAACTTGGTTACTCCCGTAATAATTGTGCCACGATTACACCAGTGGGCACATCTCTTCAGGGTAGTCACTGTAGTGTACAAGGGTCCTGCAGCATACAGCGAAAGCTAGCCAGTTTGTAGTACTTTGGTTTCTCCATGTCCTATGACTCAAGTATGTGGTGTCTTCAACAATAGGGGGTCTTAGCAGTGATTGGAGGGCAAGAAGGGGTGTTGTTTATGGATCCCACTGACCAACAACTCGGGGGGGAAAAAAAAAAGGTAACATACCTGTCACGAGGCTTTTATTTTGATAAGCTGTAGTTTGGGTTGGAGAGAAACAATGTCTACAATTACACGTCCCCCTTCCCCCAAAACTAGCTAGCATCCACAAGTGAGAGAGAGCAACATGCAGTATGTTTTTTTTATCTTAGTTCTGGATTACCTCTCTCAGAATGATAATTTCCAATCCATACATTTACGTGGAAATTTCATTATGTTTTTTTCTTTTCTAGGTGATGAATTTGTTGTATAGGTAAACATGATAGTGTATTTATAAAATATTTATGTATTAAGCTTACGTAAATATTTTAGGAAGCTTCTGTGGTTTTCCATATGGTTCCCCTTTTATTCTGTACATGTTTACATCATACCCCACCTCAAACTTACCATGAACCCTTATTAGTTTCCTGCTTTTGGGTACTTCATTTTAAACATACAAGGCTAGGTAGCATCTGTATGTGACAGTACATGCATTTTTTTGTCTTTCTCAGACTGAGTTACCGCCCTCAGATTGATTTTTTTTTTTTCCAGTACCACCCATTTACTTGGAAGTTTCATTCTTCTAAGTGAATAATACTCCATAGTGTATATAAACCATATTTTTATTGTTCATTAGTAGGTAGATATCTAGGTGGCTTCTATTTCCTGGCTATTGTGAATAGAGCAGCAGTGAACACAAATGAGCAGATATCTGTGTAGTAGTATATAGAGTTTTGGGGACCCAGTACTAGTATAACTATATGTACAAGAATAGTAAACTGGATCATCAGCTAAATGTATCTCTAGATTCTTATATCTGGTGTATAGCTGGTGAAGTCTTTGGCACTCTCCAATTTTGTAAGCTGCCTTTTTAGTCAAGTGGCAGTATCTTTTGTTTATGGGGTCCCATTTGTCAGTTGTTGGTTTTAATATCTGTGCTATCAGTGTCCTGTTCAGATAGTCCTTTCTTGTGATGATAAAATGAAGCACATTGCACATTTTCTATGAGATTCAGGGTATCAGGAATAAATATTATACATTTTAAAGTTGAGTTTTGTTAGTCCTGTATCTTTGTGTTACATACTTTAGCTTTTCATTTAGTATCATTGATGTTGGTGTCAGTTGGAAGAGGACAAGTTTATGGGGTTCTCTTTCAGTTTCAGAAGACTCAGTTGATCTTTGGGTTTGTAATGTACATGCCTGAGTATCACAGTTGGGATTGAACAGTGAAGAAGAAAATGCTGAAGGGCTCAGTGCAAGAATGCTTTTGTGATATTCTGTCCACAGTATTGAGGACAGGGAAGTTAACTCATATAGCCAAAAATCTTTGAGTCCTGACTGGATTCTGACATTGAAAAGGGTCCCTTTTGAGCTTGACAAAGTGTGTAGAGGTAAAGAATTAAGTGGAAAGAATACTAGGCAGGTCTTAATTAAAATTTGGAGGTTAAACATTAGCTATATTTTTAGCATTTTAACTAAACACATAGCCTCTTAGTTACTATTTAGCAAAATACAGAATCAGATTGAAATGTATAAATGCAAGAACTCCCTTGTAAATAAGTAAATTAGAGATTTTTGCTTGAATTTCTGCTTTACAGGGGGTTTCCTGTATATACCACAAGCATGTGCTAACTAAAACTTATAGTCAGAAGTGTAGTGTTTCTTTTGGTTATATCTTGGTTTTACTTGTTGGTGCGGAGATGTTCATTTAGTATTTTTAGTAGGCAATGTAGAGAACACCAGACACCAAAACAGATACCTTTGTTATTTTCAAATTTAAATTGAAGAATGCTTAAAGTTTCAAGAATACTGTAGACAGAACTCAGTTTTAGTTTTTTCTATAAGTGCCAAGTAAACTTTAAAAAGACTAAAAATATTTTGATTTGGTATATACTTCTTTAATCCTAACACTGAAGGGGCAGGGACAGGTGAGTAACATTACTTTAGTTCTATCAGTATGGCTTCTAGTTTGTCTTAAGTTGTCTACTAAGTTCACTATTCATTTTCAAGAACAGAGGTTTCTCAGACCCACCCCCAAAAGCTAGAACCAGCTGTTTCTCCTGGACATAACATCCATAGAATTCTATTCTACCACAGTGATTGTTTTTTAAATTTGCAATTTTAAAATATTAAAACGTAATTGAATCATTATCTCTGTAATGTCTCAACCTCCAAACTCCCAATAATGATATGGAGACTTTTTAATTATTTATTCAAAAAGCTTAGACCTTACAGCTTAGCTTTATTCCCAGTATATAACTTAATAATAATCCTGTTGATACTAGGCCGTTTGGCATTACTTCCTATTCTGTCCCTGAACATCCAACTTCCTCTGAGCCTGATTCTTTCCCAGAGTTCCAACTGCCTGGAAGTTCTGCTTTTCCTCTCCTGTCCTGTTATAGGCTATCAGCTCTTTATTAAAACCAATCACAAAGTGATGAAGAAAAATAACATTACCAAGGTCTGCCCTGTACTCAACTCTGACAGTTCAGAAATCAACATTTGAGTAGTACAAAGAACCTTTACATGGTGAACAAAATAATTATCCCAACAAATACTTTCACTCTCTTATTCCTCTTAACCATTCATTCACTGCTCACCCCCAACTCTTTTGTGTTAATTATTACGATTATATTTATATGTGTGTCTGTCTACATACACATATACATATATACATGCATACATAAATATATAAATAGAACCTACTGAATCCATTTGGTGTTGCTTATTTATTTGTATGTGTACAAATATGTAGATTTAGGGGCTCATCCTTGGGGAAGACTTAAATCTCGCTCACTCAGCCCAAAGCGCTAACTCTAGGGGTGGGACCCATGAGATTTTAACATGTCTGTTGATGTCATCATTCAGGTCTTGTTAGGCAGTCATGTTTTTGAGACATGGGTGCAGCTTACCTGTCATTTCTAGGAAACAGTCTCACAGTATAGGCTTCCTGGTCACCTGTTCCTAAAATCTTTTCTTCCCCATCTATGGATGTTCCTTGAGCCTCAGTTTCTGTGGATCATATTGTAGGTTCATACCATTTTCAGTTGGGTACCCCTTCATCAGTTGTTCTCTGTCTTTTTACCAGTTGTGGCTTTTTGTAATGATCTTTACCACCTACCCCCTTCAAAGAGAAGCTTTGAAGGATGAGAGCTACATTTTTCTTTTTCTTTTTCTTTTTCTTTTTCTTTTTCTTTTTCTTTTTCTTTTTCTTTTTCTTTTTTTTTTTAAGATTTATTTATTTTATGTATATGAGTACACTGTAGCTGTACAGATGGTTGTGAGCCATCATGTGGTTGCTGGGAATTGAACTTGGGACCTCTACTCGCTCCAGTCCCGCTCGTTCAGGCGCAAAGCTTTATTTATTATTATATGTAAGTACACTGTCACTGTCTAAAGGCATATCAGAAGAGGGCATCAGATCACATTCCAGATGGTTGTGAGCCACCATGTGACTGCTGAGATTTGAACTCAGGATCTTCAGAAGAGCAGGCAGCAAGTACTCTTTAATTGCTGAACTATCTCTCCAGCCCGAGAGCTACATTTCTGTTACCACAGATTCTTGCACATGCATGTTCTATTTAGAATAGTTTGGAAATGGAATCATCTTCAATGTGCATCAACTGATGAATGGTGATAAGTAAGTCCTTCATAAGCATAATGGAATTTTATTCAGTCACAAAGTGAAGTTTTATAGACAATGGGTAAGTGTGGAAATAATAAATGAAGTAACCCTGACTCAGGAAGTAAAATGCTACATGTTCTTATATATACATCCTAGGTTTTTATATTTTTCTCATTTACCTGGAATTCTAGTAGATTTTATTGGGTGGCTAGTATCTCCTTGTTTGTTCCTATTTGCATGATCACAAACTCAGACCACAATGCCAATCTTCTTTTTAAATGGATTCTGTCCTCATGCTTGTACAACAACTGCTTTACTGACCGAGCTGTCTCTTCAGTTCCTAATTCTTGATATGTAGTCTGGGTGTACCAAGAGTTGTTACCTCTTTTGATTCCCTTTGCACATTGCTTTATACTTTTTAGGCTTTAATTTGCAAGCTACTTTCTCTAACCAGCCAAACTGAGCCTAGAATAATGCAGTTGTGGCGTATACATTGGTGTGTGTGTGTGTGTGTGTGTGTGTGTGTGTGTGTGTGTGTTCGTTCTACCAGATTAGCTGCTTGTTTTCCTGTCCCATTCATGCTAATTGTTAATGATGAAAGGTGCCTCCTATAACAGGCCCGTAACACTGTCTTGTTTTCTCTTTTGTGTCTTCTTTAGCCACATGTGGCCAGCAGATTGTTAATATTCCTGTGTAAAAAGCCCTCTTCATTGTCTTCGTGGTTAACTCCAAGACTTAGCTTGTTTGGTCCTCCCCTTTTACACTCTTATCTCTGGAGTTCTACTCTTTACTTTCAGGGTTTTAGCCACACTTTCCTTGTAATCCTGAGAGTGTATAAGTCACTTGCTGCCTTTCAACTTGCCTTTGTTAAAAAATTATTTGATATATATTTTGTCACTTCAGACTTTTGAAAGTAATATCTAGTGTTTGAAATGAATAATTCTAGAGAGCAGTAACAATTGATTGAAATGCAGTAATCAGAAGGGTCACAGTGACTGTGTTAGCCACATTCTATATTCACAACATGAACAGAAGGGTCAAATGCTTGGTTTCCCTAGAGTTTTTCTACATGGCACTTAAACATATTTCACCCTTTCTGCAGAGGATTTGACATATACAACCAGTGCTTTAGTCTTGTCAGTTTTTCAGTGTGCATTTTTGTTTACTCAGTTTCACAGAAGGAGCCCTGTACTTTTCCTTTTTTTTTGGCATGGTCAGTAATTTATACAGTTGTTTTTCAGAGTTTTGTTTATGATTGCTTGAGGTATATAGAAATACCACTAGTATAAGACCAAGTATGTGCAAATTGTGGGTGGGAGGAATTTGATGCATGCAGATTTATCATGCTTCCAAAATCACAGTGTTTCTTTCTCAGAGAAGTTTGCAAATTGCTTAGTATTCTTTTTTGTTTGTTTGTTTTTTTGTTTTTGTTTTTGGTTTTTTCGAGACAGGGTTTCTCTGTATAGCCCTGGCTGTCCTGGAACTCACTTTGTAGACCAGGCTGGCCTCGAACTCACCTGCCCCTGCCTCCCGAGTGCTGGGATTAAAGGTGTGCCCCGCCACGCCCGGCTTACAAATTGCTTAGTATTCTTATAACACTAGGAATTAATGGAGTTCAGGAACTAGGAGTTAAATCTCATGGTGATTATTAGTGGGACATCTGGGATAGACATTAAGTTAAAGCCTAAAAAATATTTAAATAGGTTTGAAACTATAATTTAGATCCTTGATGGTAAGAAGACATTGGCCTTTATTGTCCAGAGAACTACAATAATCTTGATTTTCCTGGGGATTTTGGTTTTGTGTCCCTTTCAGATTAATTAGTAACTTCCCTGTTTAATTCTTTTTTAGAAAGACATTGTGCCTGTGCAACTCATTTAAGAACAAGATGATGAAGTAATGCAAGTAAAGGGCCAGATATGGTTAGATTAGATTCTGATTTAATGATGATAAAGTGCTTTCAATTTACTCAAATAGAAATGACTAGGAATAGCTGAGATTTAACAGTTCAAATATACTTTACATTAATAGTCTTCAAAAACTTCAAAAATCCACAAAATCTGACATTTAATCACTCATTATTACAAGTTTTGACTAGAGACATGTCTGCTCCTGACAGCACTCCCTTCACAATTCAGAAAAGATATTGCCCATCTTTACCTCCAGATGACCTTGCTTATGATGGCAAGGTGGTCATGAGGCAAAAATTTCCGATTTCATCTACAATGGACACAGTATGTGGATTGTTACCTCTGTCTAGATCGGGTAAACAGTCTTTTAATTCTGCTTTACAAAGGTCTGTCAGATGATCCTGGGCCAAAAGGCTCCAATGTTTTGAGGAATGGGGGACTGTCCACGTAGTCACTTGTCTCTACAATTGTTTAAATTTGAGAAGCTATGTTTGGTGCTTTCCTATATATTCAGGTTTAATTCATTCTCAGATTTCTGACAGGGTTGAAGACTACTTGTAGTCCCATAATCAAACTTAATTTGTCTACTATTAAAGACATGATATAGAGTGGAAAACAGTTTTCACATGATATTACAGGCTAAAATAAAATCTAAACATAATTCAGGGATAGAATTGTAACTAAGTTAGGAATGATGGTAGACTACTTTATCTAATTGACAAATATGATAGACTGGATTTTAATTATATACCATACTTTATAATTTACGTGATTGCTATAATTCTGTTCAATTTATGTCTGAGAAGAGGTTTTTTAATTGGATAGAAAAGGTGAGATGTAGAGGGTGATTCTGATTCTTTGATTTAATGGGGAATCTGTTTACTGATTAAAGTCCTTGCCTTCAATTGGTTGCCAGTAGCCAATGGCTGAGCATGGGGTGGGACACTGAGAGTTGCAGGAGATTCAGAGACTGTGGGAGAGAAGAAGGGGACACAGCAGAGGAGATAAGGCCAACCAACCAGCCATGTGAGTTTTTGGGTAAGTGGCCTTTGGCTACTTCCCCTACTGGACCTGGGGTAGCAGGGGAAGATTTAGGAGGAGTGTCCAGTAATTGAGTTAGCCAAAGATTTAAAAAATCTGTGTGTGTGTGTGTGTGTGTGTGTGTGTGTGTGTGTGTGTGTGTGTTTGAGGATCAGAGATAGCTCCTGGGTGGGTTCACATGTGAGGCTGGCATGAAGCAGAGTAAGGAAACTACCCACAACAATGCTCTGTCCGTTGAGTGTTTGTATGTAATGTTTTTAGGTTTCTCATTTGTGATTGGCTAGCCTTTATCGCCTATTAGGGCCTCGCACCTGAAGAAGACTCTGAAAAGTTCTTAGTTGCTTGGAGCTCATCAACTAGGAATGAGACCTTAGATTTCTCTCTGTATTATTGGCATGTTATCTGACATCATGCAGGACTTGCTTAGGAGCCTTGTTGAGGTTTCATGGGTACAGCTTCCTTGTCATATATAGAAGAAGACATGGAACTCTGGCTATTAAAACATTTCTGCTACCTCTTATGCAATGTCCTATGGTTGAGGAGGGGTGAGAAGTATACCTGCACATATGACTAAATAAATAAATAAATATTTATTTATTTGTTTGTAGGTTTTTTTGAGATAGGGTTTCTCTGTGTAGCCCTGGCTGTCCTGGAACTCACTTTGTAGACCAGGCTGACCTTGAACTCAGAAATCCACCTGCTTCCTCCTCCCAAGTGCTGGGATTAAAGGCATGAACCACCATGCCCAGCATGAATAAATATTTAGAGTGCAGTTAGAGAGTATACTGGTTTGGAAACTGGCACTGTATTAAGATTTCTTGATAAGTCTGTAAAAAAAAAAAAAATCAGATGATAACCTGGATTTATATTACTGGGATAAATCCTTTTCTTTTGAACTTGTCTTAAATTCAGTTAGACAGTTGCTGGTTAACCCAAGATCATACTTGCTACTATTACACCATGGGGGATATCTTACTTTTCTTGTCATTGTGGTTCATAGACACCATGGCTGGTAGGACTATTTACTTTTCTTCCTTGGCAGCTTAGATAGCACCTGTGGATACTGTGAGAGCTAGTTCTCAGACAGGAGGCTTTCCGTTTAGTCCCAGCTTGATTCCTCTAATTGCTGTGTTGCAAATGTGGCATCTTCAACGGAGGGTCAACCAAGAACAAGGGCTAAAAACTAAACTGTTTTCCTAGTTTTTTCAACCCCCCTGACCAACTTGAAGGGAGGTTCCCTATGCCTGGCACTGTGTTTATATCGTCTGGCTCCTTTTTTAGCATTTTGCGTCAAGAAGGATAATTTTTTCAAAGTGTGTGTATACTAAGATATATTTGTGTCTTAAAGATGTTTCCTTATATCTTTTCAAAGTTCTTAGCGTTATTTATCTCACACTTATTTTTCTCCTTTTCAATTTCCCTGCTTTTCATATTTGCAGTTAAGGTATTTCACTACACCCCCCCCCCCAATCCTCACCCTGCTGGCATGGTTTTCCTAGTTTCTCCTTCATAGAGCCTGTGTCCTACTGTCCCCTCACTAGAGCTTCTTGTACCCCACTCCATCTCCAGGTGCTTTTCACTTTCCTGGTTTCTGCAGTTAATCCAGGTTATGTATTCATATCAAGATAGCAGGCTGGAATCCATGAGTAAGACAACATTCTTTTGGTCTGGATTACTTGACTTCAGTATATAATACATTTATCATATATTTTAGTATTTGAATCTTATGAGGTACTTGACTCAAAAACACTTGTTCCCGTTTTGCAGGGCGTTTTGTGCTGTGATCCCATTTAATTTGTATGTTGTTTGTGTTCTCATGTCATACTCAAAATTATCACCAAGAGATGTTTTAGTTTTAGAGTTTTCATTTAAGTATTTAACCTTTTTCCATATGTTCCAAAATGCCTGAGTTTTCTTCCTTCTTGCAGATGTTTAGATTTCCTTTTATTCATTGTTTGTTCCTTATGATGCATTTTCGGTAACAGTGGCAGACCCATACTAGTTGGGTTACTATATTTTTGTTTTAAAGTTTTATAATTGAAAGTATTGTTACGGGTGCTTTCTTCTTTTCTAAAGACTTTCTTCTTTCTTTCTTTCTTTCTTTTTTTTTTAATTAGAGATTTTTTTTTTTACAGGTTTATTTATTTTATGTATATGAGTATGTTGAAGCTGTCTTCAGACACACCAGAAGAGGGCATCAGATCCCATTACAGATGGTTGTGAGCCACCATGTGGTTGCTGGGAATTGAATTCAGGACCTCTGGAAGTGCAGTCAGTGCTCTTAACCGCTGAGCTATCTCTCCAGCCCTGGAGCTTTCTTCTTAAAAATGTTTATTTGGTATATTTTTTGAGTGCATTCAAATTTTAGAAGATTATATTTTTTTGAGAAAGGATAGCTAATGGAGTATAAAGATGACTCAAATTGAGATGATCTTTGTCTAATAAAAACAGTTATTTCTTGTGTAAAAATGGTCTTGCATAATCAATTATGATAAATAACTAATAAAGAGGTGTATAGCTAATATATATACTCACTTTTGACTACTGTGGATATGGCTTTTTATGTCAGTACATCATCTGTGTCACTCCGTGTCTCCAGTCTGTGATGATACAGTCATCATCACTTCTTCCCAAATCCTAGTAGTTAGAATGGCAGAGACCTTCTTCAGTGTCTCTCCAGCCTCCTTTACCCACTGCTTTTCTCCCACTCTTCCCACAGCTCGGTCTTTGGCTGCAGTTCACCAACCACCTTTTCCTAGTTCTCAAGAGCCAAGCAAGTAGAACAGCTTATGGTAGAGCTGGATGTTTTTAGAGTTTACTCAGTGTCATCCTGGGGCTTCAGGCTTCAGTCCAAGAGCAGTGTGCTCTATTTCATTTTCTGGATTCCCTTTTGTTAACCACCCTTTTCTGACTGTTTGTTACATGGAACATTGTGTTTTCTGACAGGAACTCTATTATATAGTTGACTAATAAACTATTGGCCATAACTTAAAGTGTTTCTAATGCCAGCAAAAATACCTACTTAGACAATGTAGCAGTAGTATAAAATTAGTAACACTGTAGTGTCACCACATTTGTGTGTGTGTGTGTGTGTGTGTGTGTTAAGCATCTCTATTAAAAAAGTTGAGAGCCGGGCATGGTGGCGCAAGCCTTTAATCCCAGCACTTGGGAGGCAGAGAGGCAGGTGGATTTCTGAGTTCGAGGCCAGCCTGGTCTACAGAGGAGTTCCAGGATAGCCAGGGCTATACAGAGAAACCCTGTCTCGAAAAACAAAAAAAACAAGCAAAACAAAACAAAAAGTTGACTAGCTTCAAAATGGTCCAGAATTCAGAAAAATGTTCTTTTGGCCTATTTTTCACCTTTGCTCTCTGCCCTTTTCCTCACCTGGCCTGGAAGGGTTACACTTAAGAGACCTTCGGTACACCAAATTGAGAACCTGGCTGGTGGTGGTGGAGGGTTTGATGGAAGTTGAAAGAACCATCTGAAACATGATTCTTGGAATTTAGTTTCTGTGCTGCAGTCAAAACGTGTTGAAAGAATCAGAGAAATTGAGGTGGTTTTTCTTTGTATTTTTGTTTGTTTTGTATCAGTAGCCAATGTCCTGAAGATAGAGTGTTAGATTGGATTTACTAACACAAAGGTTTAGAGCTTAAGGGAATCAACTTAAGCCTCTAGAAGATGAATGAATACTAGGGGTTAGGAGAGTTTTTGTAAAGGCCAGATAACAAATTTCAGTTTTATAATCAATGGGCATTGCAGATACTACACTGTAAAATATTGTAAGTCAAATGTATCTATCTGGGTTGTAATATGGCTGACTAGGATTTATAGATTGACTATAGAGACTAAGTACTAATACTTTGGGAAAAGATAAATATTTGAAGTATAACTTCTACTGAATTTATATTGATTTTCTTACATCATTATAAGATCATTAAGTGTAACTAATGATTTAATTAATGATGTAATTACTAGTTTGGGAACTTGAACTTATACTTCTAAAACAATCATGGGCGTGACCTGATTTAAATAGGGATTTGCCAATACGTATTATACATAAAGAAGTGAGGGCTAGGAATTTGCCCTGAAACTTAAGTCAAAGTTTGAGAATGGAATTTAGCACAGGAGAGTGAGGTGTTATTGATAGAACAAGAAGAATGCCTGGGAAGGATATCTCCTCTGGAGGCTCAGTGAGGAAAACATTTTAAAAACGTTGGGTGGGTCAGCCCATGCCAGTGGGTGGAAAATGTGAGACCTGTGGGACATGGGCAGAGGAGAGTGAGTGGATTTGGGTTTTTGACCCCCCCCCCTCAATCTATATGTCTGTCTGTTAGATGAAAAATAAGTACTTGAGACCCTGCAAGTCTTTTAAGGTATAAAGAAAAAAATGTGTTTTAATTTCTAGCAATTCTTAGTCTTGTTTGAGCTGATAATTTTGACCCATCAACATGTTTGCCCTGTTTAGTGATACTATGTTTAAGTGAAAAGTTTAGATTTAGGAATAAGGAAAGTTGCAGAGATTAAAAATTGTGGGTTTTGCCGGGCATGGTGGCGCACGCCTTTAATCCCAGCACTCGGGAGGCAGAGGCAGGTGGATTTCTGAGTTAGAGGCCAGCCTGGTCTACAAAGTGAGTTCCAGGACAGCCAGGGCTACACAGAGAAACCCTGTTTCGAAAAACCAAAAAAAAAAAAAAAAAAAGATTGTGGGTTTTTTTTCCCCCTCCATGTATTTATTTTGTGTTTGTATGCCATATAGTGAGTAGAACACAACATGGATTGATTTTTCTAGGGGATCACAGTCAGGTCATCATTGTGTTTACCTGCTTACTATCTCAGTGGCCTCGGTTTTATTTAAAGTGCGATGTTGTCTAAACCTGTTTTAATGTCATTTTGGCAACCAAGGCTGAGAGGCTTAGTCATGCTTCTGTAGCTGTGACAAAACTGTCACCAAAAGCAGCTCGGAAGGGGGGGGGGGTTAGCATGCAGGCAAGTCAGTCAGGAATTCAAGTCAGGCAGAACTAGAGGCTGGAATTGAAATAAAGATGCCAAGGGAATGTGCTTTATCCTGGCTTCCCTAGTTTTCTTTCTTGTTTCTTTTATTTATTTTTTAAATTGATAACAGAATTTCATACTATATATTTATTGTTCCAAGTTCCACCTAGATCTTCCATCCTAATCTGTAGCATTTCTTTGATTCTAATAGTCAGGCATCTAAGAATTCTCTTGGTGTTCCTATTCATAGCACCACCTGCCTAGTGATGGTAATGCCTCTTCCTAAATAATCCAAGCTTATGTCATGTTGACAAAAACAAAACAAAACAAAACAGCCCAGCTAGGACCAAAAAAAAAAAAAAATGACTTAAGTTATTACCTGGAGCCAACCTGGGCTATGGAGTGAGACCCTATCTATATAAAATTAAAATCAAATGGCAACAAACCCTCTTTAAATTACTTACCTTTAAGCATATTCTTTTCAAATAATTTGATTGTTTTCATTAGCACTTTGGAAGATCTGGTTATAAAAGACCTATTTTATCTATTATGAAATTTGGCTTTTTAACTAAGCTTGATGCTTTTGTTGAGGTATGTATAACAGAGAAGTTTTGGGCGTGGTTAGGACCAGCTTAAGGTATTATATACTTTGCTCTTTATTTCTGAAGCAAATTTAGAATGACACCAGAAGAATGACATACAAAGTTGTCCTGTGGCTTCTTCTGTAAAGTTGCACCTTACACACACATATGCCTTCCTGTGAATATACATGCACATGTGCGCATATCAACTGATGCTCACTGCAGAAAGAAGATCTTTGCACAAAGTTGAGAACAGCAGTACCTCCAGAGGCATAAACATAAATACTCAGAAGGCAGTTTTGAAACATTATTTAGTAAATGACATTAGACTTATCTCATAGAAGCTTTGAGCCTCCAGGCTGAGGGCTTTCACCAGGTTTATAGTAACCAAGCATGAGTTCCTCTTGTGGAAGCAGGCTCCCAGTCAAATTTAGAAGTAGTTGCTTAGCTCATAATCTTTTCAAGTCCCTGACAGGCAATAGTAATTTTTATTTTTAAGTTATCTTTTGTTGTATCTAGAAAGTACTCTACCACTGACCTTTACTTCTCAACCCTCTTTGATTATTTATAGTGTACTATTTCTTTGATCATACCATTAGTTTGTGGGGAGGAAACTCTTTGCTTGTAAGATTTCTTTGAAATGTGTTTTCTTGACTGGTTTATTTTGTAAACCCTTTTGTCTCCCCATATGTACTTCCCCATACTCTTGTACATTTAAATGTATTTGTATATATAGGGATTTTTTAAAAAAAATTCTTTCGCCGGGCAGTGGTGGCGCACGCCTTTAATCCCCGCACTTGGGAAGCAGAGGCAGGCGGATTTCTGAGTTCAAGGCCAGCCTGTTCTACAGAGTGAGTTCCAGGACAGCCAGGGCTACGTAGAGAAACCCTGTCTCGAAAAACCAAAAAAAAAAAAAAAAAAAAATTCTTTCATTATTTTTTCGATACCATTTTTTTATGTCCTTAGAGTCTGTTTTTATAATTGCTTATAATTTCATACAAATACAGAAGAAAATTTGAGAAATTTATTGGATTAGGGTCACAAGTGGAGAGATTGTTTTCTCTGAAATTTGTAGTATTTAATAAATTATCCTCTCAGGCAAGGACTTATATAAGAAAGATATCTAGTGGTTCAGGAAGTTCTTCATTACACTAAAAAAAAATACCTTGAGGAGATAGTTCTCATCTTCCACTGTGGTTTGGGAGGGCACATTTTCTGTGTTTCATTCAGCAGCCTTGTGCATTTTTCTATATTTTTTTTTAACAAAGTTTTAAAATATTTACTTATTTAATGTATATTGGTGAGGTTGGGGTTTTTTTTTGTGTGTCTGTGTGTGCTTCTGTATGTTTCTGTAAGGGGCCTGGTATCAAAGGAAGCCAGAAAAGAAGGTATGTTGGAATTGCTGGGCCTATGTTTGCACATGACTCCTGAAGAGCAGCAGCTGTTCTTAACTGCTGAGCCTGCTCTCCAGGGCTGCTTTCCCCTGATTTTTAAATTGGGTTACTTTTACAAAGCTGTAAAATTTCTTGTTATTATAGCAGTTCAAAGTTATTTTCACATACTATTTATGATTGTAAAAATGTCATATCCGTCCTTATTACCAAAATCTAGATAGAGTTCCATGTATAAAAATGGCATAGTTTTTGTGTATGGCCCATACTCATCTGCTGTATCATCTGTAATTTCTGCTATAATTCAAGTGCCATGCAGTTACAATAGTTTTATCATATATTGCTTAGTTAAATATATTTAAGTGGTCTATATGAGCAATGATAGTATAATATTTTGTACTTTTTGATTGTTTGATTAGTGTGAATATCACATGCATGCCACGAATGCACGCACGCACACATGCACGCACGCACACATGTGTGCACACACACGTATGCACACAAACACATTGTAAGGCTCAATGCATGACATTTGTTTTAAGTGTTCACTCACTGGTGGCTATCATTAAAATTATAACTGATCCGAAAGTGATCACTGACTATCATGTGTAGTCCTTGTTAATTTATCTTCTAATCTACTCATTGTCATTAAGAGACATTGTCTGGTTCCGTTTTGCTTTGACAGCTCACTAGTCGGCTACTGAGTATTCTGTAAATTATAGCATAATCCAAAGTTAACTTACTTGGTTCATGCATTGAAACATATGTCCAAGGCAGAGAGGACCATTATTTACATTAACATTTAAAGACTAGAAAGCAAAAGCTATCAATTCATTGCTGAGCAGTCAAGAGTTTAATCTGAAAGCAGTACAGATTCATGTTCTATCTCCATGTTATATTTCTTGGGATAAATATTGAAGAGGGTAGAACTTGCTTATCCTTTAATTTCTTCAAATTACAAATATAAATGTCACCTTTCCACCCTCCAGTATTACTCTGTAAAGGAATCCTTAAAAGATTGGTTTAAGTATGATTCACTTTAACACTAAAGCCTTAGGGGCTCAGGGAACGTTTCATTAATCCTGAAATGTTATTAGTAATGTGCAGAGAGCATAGAGAGGACACTAGACTATACAAATAGCTTGGTTTCTATTTGCGGAGCTGGATGCCACATTTTCATTAATAATCACTAAGACAAGTAGATTCTTGTGTCTTAATTTTGTGAGACATCATGCACAAAATACTATGTCCATAGAGTAAATCATTGTGTCTTTAACAAAGCTCTTATTTGATCCTTCTGTAGTTTTAACAGAGCTTTTTCTTTAAGAAAATTAACAAATATCAAAGTAGATCACCTAATTCATCCTTCTTACTGGATTATTTTGTGTTCATTTCAGACAATAGCAGTGGTTTTTTTTTCTTCTTTCATTTTTGACATTGTATGCAAATCCATGAAAGCAACAACGTGAGGAATAGTGCATAAAGACACTGATGACATGTGCCTACTGTTGCATGATTTATCTGCAAATGGAAATTGTAGAATATATCTAAGATTCTCTTAACCTTGGTCTAGTAGTTGGTAATTGTTATTATATGTATATTTGTAATAACCTTTTAGGACATTGGTTCTCACCCTTTGGGTCTTGACTCCTTTGGGGTCAAAACAATTCTCCATGGGGGTGGCCTAAGACAATCGGAAAACATGGATATTTGCATTAATACTCAGAATACCAAAATTACGGTTATGAAGTAACAACAAAAGCAATTTTATGGTAAGAGTCACCACACATGAGGAACTATAGTAAAGGGTTGGCAGCATACAGGAGGGTGAATACCATTGTCATAGGGCCTTATTTCAGTGATGTTGAGTTCCTAGAGTAGAAAGATCCACATGGTGCAGTATGGCAGATTCCAGAGCTATGCTTCCAAGTGTCTTCTACCAAGTAGCCCCTGAAAAATACTCTTCATTCTTCCAGCATCAGATTTTGATAGTAGCTCTGGAAGGCTGTCTCTAGCATGCTCAAATTGGATTTAAATTAAAATTTTAATAAGATTAGAATAGCTTTACCCTTTTTGCCTAGCACATGTGAAAATTTATATCTTAGTGGGAAACTGATATTCAACATGAGCACATGAGCTGTATTTGTGTGTGTGTGTGTGTGTGTGTGTGCATGCAGCTTAGAAATGGTGAGCAGCAAGCACTTAGTAGAGTTAAGAAATTTTTCTGGAATATAGCTTTTTTCATGAATATATGATTACACTTTATATGGCCTGAAGCTTGGATATTTGCCTACTTCTGTCTAGTTCTGGGCCTAATTGGTTGGTTTATGAGTCTATTGGGTTGTTGGATTTATTTATTACCTACTATATCTAGAAAAAATGGTTTAATACCATATAAGATAACAAGTGTAATATATAAGTATATGTAAAAGCCATCAGGCATCTCCACTATTAGACTTATGTGTGAATTTCTTTATTAATTTCCTCACATTGTTGTTAATTTGGTTAACCATACTAATGCTTCAATGATCCTCTTGTCATGTGTAACATCAGTAGATTTGTTTTTTTAAGCTTTTGAGTCTGGTTATAACTTCACTTATAAAGTGGAGGATCCATATCCAAAAATAAATCTCAGCCATAACTGTTTGCTGATTGCTGTTTGTTAGTGCACAATGAATGTGTATTAATTTCCAGGGCAAATTCATCTACTTTTGATCTCATACTCTCGCTCCTCTCTTCTGTTTTACTTCTGAGTAGATCAGCTGATGGTCTCTGAGTTTTTGCTTATTTAAATTTGTGTAACTTGGCTTCTTTTCAGCAGTTAAAGCTGTCTACCTTGGTGTGAGTAACAAGAACTTTGTACTGAATTACATTCTCAAGGAGAAACTTAGTGCTTGTAATTGTGGGGATGTGCAGACTATTGGTTACTACTCACATCACTTTTAAGAACTTCTAGGTTGAGTTGATCCTGTCAGGAGGAAACGTTTGATTTTATCTTTATGAACCAGAGAATAGGTTTCTCACTTAGATTTTAAACACATAAAAACTTTACATTATTTTTTAGCTTAAAAAATTTCAAGTCTATTAAGAAGCCTGTTTAGAGATTATCTTTTAAAACCAGATTTCAAAAATATTGAAAACAGCTAGTTCTGTCTATTGTCCTTTATACTTTGAGTTTTTATACTCCTTCCATTTTTCTTTTAAAACAGTCTGACAGAATGATTCCCTTTCTTTGTTTTGTTTTGTGAAAAAAACCTTAATTAGTCCTGGCTGTTGGCTATCTTAGAACTCAGTACATAAGGATAGCTTCAAACTCCTAGAGATCACACTGCTTCTGCCTATAGAGTTTGGAATTAGACAGACACCATTATGCTTAGCTGTGCAGTGTTATTTTTAAGCCATGTCTGTCATTTTCTGTAGTATGAGAGGCATGAATTGTGTTCGCTGTTAACATCATACACTTGTAATTTTAGCTGCCTTGTGCTGAGGCTGTATGAATTCAGAGCCAGTCTGGACTAAGTAGGGATTACATGTTTTTATTTATGTTCATAGGATATGATACTCAGCCAGTTTTACAGTGGCATTCCTTAAAAAAATAGATGAAATATATATAACTGTGCTTATTCTTTGTTATTTCTATTTAAGGGACCAGTTACTCTCCACAAGAAAACTCACACAACCACAGTGCACTTCATAGTTCAAATTCACATTCTTCTAATCCAAGCAATAATCCAAGCAAAACTTCAGATGCAGTAAGTATTAAAATGATGCTGGGCTGTCAATATCAAAATGCATACTGTAAATATTCTTATATGTTGTCTTTTAATTTTTAAAATATTTCAATTGGTGTGGAGCTTATGGTATGTTATGTATCCTATGTTATATATAAAGTACAAATAATCCCAGACCAACACATTTCTAAAGTTATTTAAGGTTTAATTTCTTTTAGATTTACATAAGTTGCTTATTCTCTGCTCTGTACTTTGTACTTTATTAGACAGTGAGGACAATATCCTAGTCCTCAAAGGCATGAAAGAAAAAAACTATACCATAATTTTAAATACTTAGGCAGGCTTAGATTAATGAAACAACTGGATACTTTTTAGTGTTGAATTCAATTGAGATTTTTTTTCTATATTCACTTAGCAAAAAAATACTTTAATCAAATATATGCTAAGGTGTCCTAAAACTCAGACAGTTTGGTTCATTTTATTGGAAGTTGTTGATGTCTGGTGGTGGCAGAAATGCTATCAATTTAGAATGTTGTTAAAACTGGGGGGATCGTTAAGACTTTCCATCTCTTCCAACAAGTTGAGTATAGCTTAGGGAGCTCAAGATTCTGTTTACTAGTAAAGAGATAAAACAATACTTAAAAAGACATAGACGTGTGAAATTGATGGACGGGGTAGCACAGGCCAGTAATGCCAGAAATTTGGATAAATTTGTCATAATTAGCAAGAACTTTGAAGTCAGATAATGAATAATAAAATTGTGTCTTTTACTAAAGTGAATTTCATACAAGAGTGAATAAAGGATATAATGAATGCATAGCAAACACAGATTTCCAATTTCAAAACTTAGCAGAAGTGTTTAAAATAACAGGAAAGAGTAAATAAAAGGAAAAGTGTTTGGAGAGATGCCTCAGAGGTTAAGAGCACTTGCTGTTCTCCCAGAGTACCAGGTTCAGGTTCCAACAGTTTATAAACTGTAACTGAATGCTACGTTTTAGCTCTCTGGGCACCTGCTCTGCACATAGTCTGTACACGCAGACAAAACAGAAAACATGAGTCTTCAAATAAACGTCAATAAATTTTACCTGGGTGATTCTCTTGTTTTAGTTGGCGTTGGAAGATAGGTCTTAGCAGTGTGTGTGTGTGTGTGTGTGTGTGTGTGTGTGTGTGTGTTCTTCCTCTGGTCAAGTAGCATAGTTGTATAGAACATTGTGATAGCTAGTCAAATATAAAATTCTAAAATGTAATTTTAGATAATGTTCCAGGTCAAGTTAGGAAATAAATCATGCTTATTAATCACGAGTTAAATACATGTATATGTAGACTTTAAACAAGGGTTCTTCTGACTTTGCTCCTTCAGGGAAAAACAAAAGGGTCTTGAAAGATGATTTAGTTGTTTAAGACCAGGATCACAACCAAAGGGATTAAAAAAAAATGGACTCCTACTTAGGAACAGCACTATGATAGAGGGCTGGAGAGAAGGCTCAGTATCAGTAGTTAAAGGCATTTGCTATGTACCCTAAAGAACTAAGTTCAATCCCTAATGAAAAGAGAACTGAGTCCACAGTATGCTGTCATCCACACCCTCACCGTGGCATTCCTGCCTCCAGCCCTCATGCACAGGCTTGTGTGTGTGCACATGGGTAACAAACAAATCCACCATCACCATCTCCCCCACCCCCCTGTATCCTATGCTGGTTTTGTGTGGCTGGAAAGTGCTATAAATGCAACCTTTACTTTTTGTATGTAATAGTCCTCTTGTTACTGCCTAAGTAGCCTTCATAATTTTGGAGCATTTGCTTATCCTAGATCTTTGCAAACCCTTTGAGACAGGGTTTCACTGTATCGCTCCACCAGGCAGGCCTACAATTTATTATGTAGACCAGGGTAGACTAGAACTCAGAGTTCTAACTGCTTTGCCTTCTGTTAAATACTGGGATTAAAGATGTTTGGAACTATGCCTGGCTCTGTAGTTAGTTTTGCCTAAAAATTCTCCTATATTTACAAAAAGAAGTAAATTTATTAAAGACTTACTTGGACTTTATGAAATTCTTTGTTACAGGAAAGGCAATGTTTATCAATGAGCTGCTAGTAACTCATGGGTTAATTTTAGTGTTGCCATATTTCTGTATGTTTAGGAATGTTAAGGTGAACAACTATGAAAATAGAGATACTTTTGCAGAAGAAACAGCCACATTCATGTCAGAGATCTATCCAAATTTGAATTTAAGGAAAGGATAGATAGGTGTCTTGTTAAAAGTTCCCTTTGTGGGGAGGGACTGTCCCACTATGTAACCTCAGCTGGCCTGGAATTTGGTGTGTAGGCCAGGCTGACTTCAAAGCCTTCCTATTAGTGGTTCCCTTTTTTTTTTTTTTTTCTTCTTTGAGACAGGGTTTCTCTGTGTAGCCCTGGCTGTCCTGGAACTCACTTTGTAGACCAGGC
>LR753309.1:2900299-2929887 GCA_902729485.2 Mus minutoides
TCAACCCTGCTCGTTCCGCTCGACCCCGCTCGCTCCCGCTGGCTCTGCTAGCTCCAGTCGGCCCCACTCGCTCTGATTGGCTCTGCTTGCTCGGGTTGGCCCTGCTAGCTCCGGCCGTCCCCGTTCGGCTCCTCGCTCTGGTTGGTCTCTCCCATCCAAGGATTCATTTCTTATTATTCTTCATAAGTATGCTGTAGCTGACTTCAGGGCGTCAGATCTTGTTACGGGTGGTTGTAAGCCACCATGTGGTTGCTGGGACTTGAACTTATCACCTTTGGAAGAGCAGTCGGTGCTCTAACCCACTGAGCCATCTCACCAGCCCTCTAGTGCACTTTAGCTTGATGGGTATTATATTGAAGATAACAGTATTTTAAAAACTTAAATCATTCAGATTGCTAATTAATCCCATCATGTTCATGTCTCCTACTGTGTGTGTGTGTGTGTGTGTGTGTGTGAGAGAGAGAGAGAGAGAGAGAGAAAGAGAGAGAGAGAGAGAATCACTTGTCCTGTGTGGCTTCTGGGTGAATGCCCATTTTCTTATGATAGATGAAGCAAGAAAAAGTCAAACTCACTTTAGTAATGTTAGGAAGTATTTTAGTCATGTGAAAGAAGTTCAAGTTACCTCAAGTGTTTCTGATAATACCTGAAAACTGATTGTGACTACATGTTAAGTAAATTAGGAAATGTGATTTGTATGTAGGACTTGGACTTGAGTTGTCAATTTTACATACTCTTTTTGTAAAGTCAGTAAACTTGGCTACTGCCACTCATTGCACATTGGTATTTTTAATTTACACCATTGCTCAATGGTATATCATTAACTCCGTACTAGAAATGGGTTGAGATGATAGTTTACTGGTTTCTGATTGTGAAAGTGTTTTGCATCTTATAAAATAAGATATCCTATTTGTACAAGCTGAGATTTGATACTAGTGTTGTAGGATTGCATTCCATGGCTGTGTGTGTTTGGTGGGTAGATGGGTTTATTGTATAGCCAGTGAGGGTTACATGTTAGGTAGCTTTGGAGCTAGCTTAAATATAAACAGACATTTGCTTTAGGCAAAACAAAACAAAATAACTTTAAGACAGCTGACAGAATTTGCAGAATATTCCTTGAAGCACACAGGTTGTTTAGACGCTGGTATGTATCTGCCTGTCCTTTTATTATTAGCCTTGAATCCTAGTCTGTTTCTCTGATCAGTCTCTCAGTCACACATGACTTCTTGGCTAGTGTTAACCTCCTCTGAACAAATTTTTAAAGAAGAACTAAAACCAAAATACTAGAAAGCTTCCAGATACCATAAGATTGTTTAAACAGGCCCTTATTTTTAACCTGCCTTTCTTGTCTTAGACACCAATTCCATGGAACCATCCCTCAGATTTTTCTGATTTCATCATGACTTAACAGGCCTATCATATCTGTGTAAGACCAACTGAGATGTTTAAAAGAGCAGTGTTAGTTTCGGAATTATACTGCTATCTTGTGTTTTCCATTTTTCTCTAAGTTCAAGATGTTAATTCCATGTTCTTCATATGCCTAATACTTCTGTACACTATACTATATTATATAATATTCTATAATCTTTCACAGATACTCTTAATGAATAAAGGTTTTAATAGATTCTGTTCATATATATTTATATATATTTGGTATGAAAATTATTAGAATTTTTAATATTTCATGTTGAATGCTTAAATGGGAGACTAATTTTCAAAATATATTTTTAAGCCTTATGATTCTGCAGATGATTGGTCTGAGCACATTAGCTCATCTGGAAAAAAATACTACTACAACTGTCGCACAGAAGTTTCACAGTGGGAGAAACCAAAAGAGTGGCTTGAAAGGTATTTGCTTTTAACCTAATAATACTCCCTACTTACTTCTGCAGGTAGGCATTCTGTGGCATTAAGTAGCTTTAGCTTTTGTACAATAAATCCCTTTATTTTTCAGTTTTAGTCATGGTCATATATAGGTAACATTCTTGGCAGTTTAGGCTGTAGGGTTAGTATAAATAGCTGACAGCTTTCTCCTTTAGTGAGAAACATTCTTAGTCTGTTGTCTGTATCCCACTGTGCACTACTGTCATTTTGGTTATCAATGAGAAGTAGTCAGTATGTAGATGGTCCCCTAAAATGGATGTTGTTTGATATTACAATGATGTGACAGTATATGTAATATTATGTAATATTCCCTTCTTATAAAAGTAGTTTTTGGACATAAGAGCAACCATGTAGTGGCCTGGGAACATGCAGTTGACTATGGAATTTGTAGGATGAATAGCTGACAGTTTTCCCTTCAGTGAGAACTATTCTTAGTAGTCTGTTTGCTGTATCCCATCTTCTAGACCAGCTTCAGTTGTAAACTATGTTTCTTTTTATTTACAGTCTTGTGGAACATTTGACAAGAAAAGTTAGTACAGAGACTCAAGTACTTAATGTCATTTTTACTCATAAAATGATGTTTATTTAATCTTTTATTTCTAGAGAACAGAGACAAAAAGAAGCAAATAAGTTGGCAGTTAATAGTTTCCCAAAAGACAGGGATTACAGAAGAGAGGTGATGCAAGCAACAGCCACTAGTGGGTTCACCAGTGGAAGTAAGTGTTCTCCTCTCCTCTTCCCTCCCCTCCCCTCTCCTCTTTTCTCCTCTCCTCTCTCCCTTGCCCTCCCCTTCCTATCCCCTGCCCTCCCATCCCTTCCTCTCCCTTCTTTTTGTTGTCTCTGAAACAGTATGTTCTCTTTGTTACTATTGTCTATTTTAATTTAACAACAAGTTCCATCTGCATGTGTAAATTGTCATGAAAATATACTTGGTTTCTATTCTACTGAATGGCTTTTCAGCACTCTTATTTTTCTGGAAAAGGAACTAGGTGCAGGGTGGAAGGAACAGAGGTCTGTAATTCTCATTACTCATAGTGTCTATAGTATAGACTTGGTAAAGAAGAAGAGTTACATTTTTAAAAAGATTAGCTTATAGTCTTAAGTAATAAATAATTGAGCCCTAGCCACACACATAGGTAACATTCTTGGCAGTTTAGGCTGTAGGCTTAGTATAAATAGCTGACAGCTTTCTCCTTTAGTGAGAAACATTCTTAGTCTGTTGTCTGTATCCTACTGTGCACTACTGTCATTTTGGTTATCAGTGAGAAGCAGTCAGTATGTAGATGGTCCCCTAAAATGGATGTTGTTTGATGTGACAATATATGTAAACAACTCTTCTGTTTTTTTGTTTTTTTTCACGATAATACTAGAAAATCGCATCAGGTAGTAATTCGTTTTGCCTGACTTTCTACTGAATTCACATTATGTAGGTTAGGTTATACTCCCTTGTTGCCTCCTCCAGTATTGTACACCTGGTGTGTTTTCAACATGTCTCTGGTTTACAATAGTATTGTTGAGATCTAAATCTGTACTTGGGTGTTAATTCCACTGTGTTTAGAGATCCGTATAAAGCTGGGTACTGACGCTTTGTAGAACCACTTAAATCTTGTAGAAACTATTTTTCAACCCTTGTTTAAGGAATCCTTGATGTGTATGACAAATTGAGTTTAAATATTTTATTTAGATTTACCCATTTATGTGGGTAATTGATTCTCAATAAGGGGTATTTATTCTTTAATGGCAAATTTATTTAGTGTGAACTTGTGACATAGTAACATAAATCTTCAAAATATGAGTAAAATTCTTGATTTTTAGTGACTCATTTATTAAGTATTTGGGAATTATAGAACATTATATTTTAAGGCATAAAATGTGGAGGTTTAGTCCTGTGTTGACCTCTGTCTCAGGTAACTAGCTGACTTTGACCAAACAAAAAGAAGCCAAGGTTTTTATTTTGAAGTAATTAAATAGCATATAGTTTATTGTTGCTAGTGCCGCTGGTGGGCAAGGAGCATGGACAAGTGACATGTGTGCCTGAAAAGAAACAAGGACAGCTGTTGTGCTTGTGAACTAGATCCTAGAATAAGACAGTGCTGTATTGGGCCACGTGGTTGCACTAGGCTTAAGCTATTAGTTCCAAAAGAGGGAAGTCTGTGACTCCTTGGTTTCCAGGAATAGTGGAAGTACAAATAATGAGTCCATAGGTCTGTAGCTGGATTCGGGGTTGTATATATTTATTTGTTTTCTAACTTTCTTAAAGTTTAAAAGTTTTAAAAAGTTTTAAAGTTTTTCTAGACTAAAAAGTCATTCTAAGGTTAAGAGTTTATAAAGGTAAAAATTAAGAGATCTAATTATGTACAAGAGATGAGGAAATTTTTTAATGTTTTTGTATATTGGCATATATTCAAGGTTTGTTTATTATCTTCAAAGTTAGAAAAGCCTAATATGGTTATGCACCCCTTTAATTACTGTATTAGGGAGGCAAACATAGGCAGATCTATACAAAAGTTAGAATGTTTCAAACTTTTAATCTTGTACCCAGGAGCATTTCAGTGTACATGCTTTGTTTACTATATATGTATGCATAGAAATCAGACTTGTTTAGAACAAAAAAAGAGATTATTTATTGTTCTAGCCTACTTGTTTAATAGTATTTCTGGGATTTGTTTTTATTTGGATTCTACATCTTTTAAATTATTGTCTGCACCATTCTGCTTCATTATAAGCAGTCTGCTGTCTGAGTATTGGGTGGATTTTTCAGCTGGTTTACATATCTGTTCTTTAATGAAATTAAAATTTTATATGTACAAATGATGAGCCAGCAGATTTGTGGTTAAAGTGATAATTGTATGTATATATTTTTTATTTTTAAAGTTTTATGTAATGATTGAAAAATTTTAGTTTTCATGTCAAATTTCTCCACTGTCATATAAAGTGTTGTAGTAATTAAATCAGTGTTCCATTTTAATTATTTGACATTGTCAAAAACTATTGAGTAGAATAATGGTTGGAGTGTGTTCCTTTTGAGAAATGAATAAAATGGGAAGAGTCTTACAAGTAAAGAGATAGTAGAAATGTTACCACAATCTGAATCTCAGAAATGTATGGATAAATTTTTCTTTTGGTATTAAAGCTACATCTTGATATTTTTCTAGAGTTAATAGTATGATTCTTCTAAGCTCAGAGAATTATCCCCTGGGATTTCTTATAGCACTAGTGACATTTTGAATCAGGCTAATTCTTTGCTGGAGAGACTGTTTTAAATGGTTATTATACCTGCTAAATTAGCTAGTCATAAACCTCCCCCCATGGCCTTGAAAAGAGTGGGGAGCAGTGGTGCCATAGAGGTACTTCTGTAAATTCCTTCTGTCTAGGGATGGTAGGTATCAGTGGCAGCTCCATCTTCCCCAGTTCCTATAATCTACTGTCCTGTTGAATTAACAGGTATTTGAAGTATCATTTTATGTCATCCTCTGAACACTTTGACCTTTACATGTTTTGCTTTAGCTATATACAACTAAAGGAGAATTTTCTAGGTTAATGAAATAAAAATTGTAGGTAACTAAGTGGTGTTGTGTTGTTAGGCATGGTGTTTTAGATAGAGTAGAATCTTCTTTGTATCAAAAAACTAGAGCTATGTCCATACAAGATGGAACTGTGTGTATATATCTGTACAGGATTTTGGATACCACTGCCACAGTCAAATCTTTTGATATTGATTCAGTGTATAGACAATGGAGAGTTTCTTTAGATACAACTGAGGGCCTTTTGGTGGTGAGCCACTGTTTTAAATTAAAGGTACTGTTGTAGTTAAATAGTGGCAAGGTGAAAACTGACTCATAGAAGTGTCTGCTCTTTGTACCTTCTTTATCTTAAAGTCAGAAGAGCTGTGGATTGGGGAAGACATGCATACTCATTGGTGGGCATTCTCTGCAAAACTGTCACGATCAAAGGGCACATCCTTTTAGTCTTGGAATATTAGAGTTTTTTTTTTTTTTTTAATGACCTTTGTCCACATAATTGTTTAAAAATTTCCTCCTTTTGTATTACTTTGTAGAAGCAAAGTACCAGTATTTAAACTGTTGGCAGAGTTTTAGCTATTTCCTGTACCTCCTTTTTTGAGCTTAAATGCTGGTGTTTATTGCCAGTCATTCTGGCAATAAGCACTTTTTTTTCTGATTATGCCTGCATGCATCTCTTTTCAGAATAACATGTGAAATATGATTGTTACTTTTGTCTGCATTATTTAAAATCTTGTATTGGTTTTGTTTGTGATGCACAATTCAGTATATGTTAAACCACCGTGGATCATTGAGAGATTTACAATAAAACACTTTAGAGCCCACATTAGCCAGCTGCTTAGGCATTAAAAAATCTGGAAGTAATGAAGCCAGTGGTCCTTTGTAATTGAAACTGGATAATTATTTGACCCTGTGGTTGATATTTTAAAAGAAACAAGAAAATGTTTGCCTTTTTATTTTTAGAAACATATTTTTTTTTAGTAAAATGTTAGACTAGAATCTGAGTATAGATTAATAGCTATAGTGGGTAAAACTCTTGCTGTATTGCTGTTTATATGCCAGCGTTAAAGTTGCTGCTACTATCTGGGCTTGCAGTTTTGTGGAAAGGAAATAAGTTCAGGTGTATTGTTCAATTAGCTGATGTTCATGATGTAGGATTCTAACAGCATTTGTTTTTCTTCCCCTTCTGTCATTCCAACATCTCTTTTGGGAACTGTGAACTACAGTGGAAGACAAGCATTCCAGCGATGCCAGTAGTTTGCTCCCACAGAATATTTTGTCTCAAACAAGCAGACACAATGACAAAGACTACAGACTGCCAAGAGCAGAGACTCACAGTAGCTCTACGCCAGTACAGCACCCCATCAAACCAGTGGTTCATCCAACCGCTACCCCAAGCACTGTTCCTTCTAGTCCATTTACGCTTCAGTCTGATCACCAGCCAAAGAAATCATTTGATGCTAATGGAGCATCTACTTTATCCAAACTGCCTACACCCACAGCTTCTCTCCCTGCACAGAAAACAGAGAGAAAAGGTATGCTCTTACTGCTCCACGCTGCATGTTGAACTCTAGTTGTAAAATAGTCTTTCCTTTGGCTCAAATAAGACTCTTAACTCTAAATTCTTTTTCAGTGTTATTAGGTAGGCTTAGGACTAAAATAAGTAGTTTAGGTTTTTCTTTTAATTTATAATTCTCAGAACTCAACAATTTTTTGTTTTGTTTATGTTTTCCTTCTCGTTTATTTTGCTTTGACAACGAAACCAAGTATTTATTTATTTAGTTAATTGTTTTAAATAACACCTTAAATTCAGATGGCACAATGCATTCCTGTTTACTTAAATTTATTTCTCAATTTTTGTGGATATTATCTTTGTAGTTCAGGAATTTCTGGCCTCTTCTTGTGTATTAGGCAGATGCTAAGGTGTGAGGCAGAAAATAAAAGGATTCACACCTTACTTCTAATTAGATCTCAGATCTGAGAACTGGAAGTAAACATTGCAACACAAATTTCCTTCTTACACCAAGTATAATAACCTTAGCATGCTCAAAAAGTTACATTATGGCAACAGCTGCTTGGGGTGGTAGACAACACACACAGCATGAAGAGTCCTTATGTATAAGGCCTTCATTATTTAATCTGAAAACATTCCCAGTTACATCTATATTAGAACTGCTGGTCTGTGGTAGTGTGCCATGTTAAATGATGTCTGAGCAGGGTCTTTGGTTGTGTATCTTAGGGATGCTCTGTCCCTAGGCCTTGAGAAATCATAAGACATTTGTGATTTGTTACATGGTGGAGCAGGGCATCTGGAATAATGGCAATATGTTTTGAGTTGGAGAAATGCCTTCATTGGCCAAGGTTTTAAAATGTACTTATAATAAGAGGAGTGTATGTGTTGTACATGTAATTAAAGGATCTCACAATAGGTGTAGATCTATTTAATGTTGCTATATCATTTAAGAGAGAGCCATTTGTGTGTATCTCAGGACAGAAGTGTAGGGAAAAGTGAACCTCATCAGTTTTGCAGGAAATTATGTTTGATGTGAGTGTGAAACAAAGGGTCAGCTTGTCCTGTGTGTGTGTGTGTGTGTGTGTGTGTGTGTGTGTGTGTGTGTGTGTGCGCGCGCGCGCACACACGAGTGAGTTTGCGTGTCATGTGTCTGTATCTGTTTAGGTGAGATTGAACATTTCTTAGTTATCTTTTCTTAACTTACAAACAAATAGGAAGTGATAGGCAGATAGACCAGAAACACATTGTTTTTTTAATCAAGTAGCACACAATGACCTTTCTTAATTGCTCTCATGTCCCTTCTAGTTGTAAAATCCTTCCTAGAGTTGTGAAATCACAAAACAAGCAATATACAAGCCCTCGTACCTTACTCTGGTCAAGTAAGCCCATGTTAAAAGAGTTCACTGGACTTAAATTAGCAAGTTTTTCAACTAGTAAATAAAGGTATGATGTGTTTTATGTTGGTTTTGCTAACACAAAGCAGCTTAAAAGCAGACCTGTTCGTAGTGAGCTCTTAGCACAATGAAATCTGATAGCTAACAATCTGGATCAGAAATGGAGCAGATAGTCATTCGTTGAAATGCTGGGTGAATCGAGTACTTAGTGTAAAATTCCTTTTTCTATTTTATGTTATCCCCAAACATGAATGATTCTTACTTAAATTTACTGTGTTTAGGCAGTAATGCCCTTTTGTTGCTGACATAAAGAATACATTAACTAAAGTGGACTTTCCTCAGTCTTATGCTCTTTGTTTTTAAAATACTTTTAAAGATCCCAAGTATTTTTATAAAACTTGAGAGATTGGTTTAGGCAGACATGATTGTTGAATATCTTAGTCAGTATGGTCAAGTAAATGTTATTTGCAATTAGTTTATATTTGATCAACTTAAAAATGTTTGCAAAGTTTCAGGAAAAAAATGCTTACCTTGTACATTTTTGGTGGCATTTGAAAAGTGTAACAGAAACAACTTTGTAAAAAGAATATTAGAAAATAATTGCTCATAATGGGAGCCAGGAATATACCAAAAGTGTTCGTTTGCTGCTTTCTAACTAGGTGACTTTCACTGTTGCTAAGACTCTGTGACCGATGGGGGAAAAAAACAAGATTGGGAAAAACCAATCAGATTTTTTCAGTTTAATTAAAGTTACAATTGCAGACTTTCATGTATGTTTATATATGTGTAGAAAAAAGTGTGTGTGCCTATACATGTCTCTGTACAAGCACGCACATACATATGCCTGTACCTATGCTTAACAGCTATTACTGTCACCTTACTTACCGTGTTGTTTTTCTGTTAATAATATGTTGGTCAAGAAAAAACATTTGTGTTCTGTATGCTCTGTTGTTAGAACACCACAGGAAATAATCAGTAGTGTTATTACCTGAGCCTTATAATCTTAGCATATACCAGCAGGGAGTTATTTGTCAGACCAGAAAAATGTGGATCATAATTATATTTTGACCAGTGTCTTCTCTGTTAGGTAGCTTGGAATAGCTAGGAGTAGAATGTACTTCTTAAAAGAAGTTCTTCCCCCTTCTGGCAAAAGGTGGAAGTACAAGTCAACAATTTATGAGTAAAAAGCATAAAGAAAGGGGTTTGTTGTTTCTGTTTTGGACATATAGTTTAAAAAATGGAGCATGCTCTCCTCTGTAGTAGTTCAGTACAAGTTACATAATTAAGGTGATTCTGATAAGCAGTCTATTAAGTGCTAGCATTCAGAAGCAAACACTGTTTTGCATTTTATAGGATCACTTTCATGTTCCTTTTGAACTTACTATGTCACCCAGGCTGCTCGCAGACTCAGCTATATCTGCCCCTGCCTCCAGAGTATTGGAATGTACACTAACTTATACCCAAATCAGACTATAGAATTCAAGCCCTAAGAGATGTGACTTGCTCTAGGAAGCTATAAATTTTAAATGGTAACTGATCTCTCAGTCACATTGTTCTGTTTCACAAAACTATATACATCTATTCTTAGTAAATAATCCTATTAAATTTAGAAGTTAAAGCTTTCCATAGCTTTAAGGATATTTTCTAGTGGTGATTTATATTCCATTCCCCCATTTTATAATCTTTATAGTAATAGTTACTACTGTAATTTTGTGGACTTTTTTCAGTTATTTGATGGTTTTATATATTTCAAAACTCTTGATTAGACAAAGTAGCATCAAAAAAAACTAACATTTTTTTGTCTTCAGAAACATTACCCTGCCTATTCAGTGGCAATGTAACAATGAAAGGAGAGGGTCATGCCATAAGAATATAAGTACTGATTTAATAAGTTATACAATAAATAAAATAGCACTTGTGTCTTTGAAGGGATAGGAGCTAAAGAAAATTACAAATTAGAATTTATACAAAAATTTTGAATGAATACAAATAAGTATACAATCTAATAGACTTAAAAATTAAACCAAATTTGGTGGCAACATATTTTCCTGAAGAGAAATTGTTATTTTAATGTTTCTTTCCTTTGTCTAAAGACCGAAAGCAGCAGTGCTTAGAAGTGATAGTCTTCTAGTCTATCAGAGTTTGAAAAACACTTCAGAACTTCTAAGTTCGTTAGCTTGTCCATGAAATGTATTTATAGTAGTTTTGGAAACTACATTAGACAGTTGTTATTCCTAGGTATTTGACCATGGTGTGATATTGTGAAAAGACTGACACTCAACAAGCCTATAGCAATTCTCAGCTCCTTTGGGGCCACGGAAGCTCCTTTTTTATAGTTTCTAGAATTAAACACAGATGTTTATGGTCATGTTAGTTAACAGTGTAATTATCATTCAGCACTCTTGTATCTTACACTTGGACTCTTGGCTTCATTTGTGCAGCCTTATCAGACTATGTATATGTATATGATTCTTACAAAGGAATGTATAGATAAAGTGATGCTTTAGCAAATGGTGATAGTCTTTTTATGTCAGTGTTAATAGAGTAGGAAAACTGAACATTTTGAATTGTCTAATCTGCTGTTCTCTAAGTGCCCATATTTCTAAAACCCTTTACGTGGTTAATATTTCGTGAGTTGAACTAGATACAACAAAAGGGAAAGTTTCACGTTCCTTTCTTGTTGGTAAGCTATTACGAGTTTTGAGCTAAAATAATAGTGCTTAGTTATTTATGGTTGGATGTGTATGTGTGTCTGTATCACAGACTCTGTGAACGACTTCAAGGAAGCTTATCTTAACCCGTTCTAGATGACATGAGTTATATTCAGTGTGAGTTTAGTCTCCTTCAAAATGTTAAGTAAATGCTTCTCTTACTCTATATGAATCAGTATATTGTTTGGCTTAAATTGTATTAATATGGTAAGTTCAGTTTTTTTAAGTTGGCATTTTTCTCTTTGTTTAATAAAATGTAGTGGTGTACTGCTCCTATGTGGCAGGATCTTAATATTGTAGCCCAGCTCTCATAATTTTAAAGACACACACACAGTCACATTAGTTAAATTGGGTTGTTATTAATTTGTATGACTTGCTGGTTGTTTTCTCTTTCATCAGAGGTTGATAAAGTCTTCAGGACTTATATTTCTAGTTTGTCAAATACAATAAAAATTAAACTATTTTTGCTTTGCGTTCAGGTGCATTGAATATACACATAAGAAGAACTTGGAGATTTCCATGTATGGTCATATATCTTTTATTACCAAGTACTAGGAAATAGGGTTCTCCTTTATTTTCACTATTTAATTAAAGGGCTTGTTTATAAATATTAAAGTTCATTGTAAAATTTTAAGTCTTAACCACCATAAAACATATTGTGAATCTTCTCATTCATTGTCATTGTTTTTTTGTTTTTTTGTTTTTTCTTTAAGTTTGTTTTGGTCATGAGGGGTATGGTACCTACTGGATATACCTATCTTTTAAAGTCATTGCTTTACTGTGGTCCTAGGCACCTTGGCCTTTTATCTATCTGTCTGTCTGTCTATCTATCTATCTATCTATCTTGATATGATGCGTAAGTTGTGTAGCCTTGTTATCTTCAATTAACTTCCTTGTGTTTATGTTTGGTGTATAACCAAAAAGCAGTGCAATTTTCAAATCATACATGAAGATCATTATCAGCTTTTTAAATTAAGCAACTGGAATCTTTTATGCTCTAGCTTCTCACTGATAAATTGGGCTATAAAATTATCTACTTTATTATAGACACACATATTTACTAAGGTTCAAATATAGTTTGTTATGTGTAGCACACAGAAGATGTTGCTGTGATATAGTTGGTTTAGTTTGTGATGTTGAAACATTTCTTCTCTCTCTTTTTTTTTTTTTTTAATGAGCTTTCTCTTCTTTTCATTTAGAATCTGCTCCAGGAGACAAATCAATATCACATTCTTGCACAACTCCTTCCACATCTTCAGCCTCTGGCCTGAACCCTACATCTGCGCCTCCAACATCTGCTTCAGCAGTACCTGTTTCTCCCGTTCCACAATCAACAATACCTCCTTTACTTCAGGACCCAAATCTTTTTAGACAGTTGCTTCCTGCTTTGCAAGCCACACTACAGCTTAATAATTCTAATGTGGACATATCCAAAATAAATGAAGGTGAATACCCATACTTATAGTTTTTTGAACATTATTACCTGCATTATACAAAGTTATTTATAAAATTCTCAAGGAATGACTCTTAGTTTTCTTTACAAATTTATGTTGGAATTTTCTACTTTAGTATGTCCACTTCCAATGTGCTTGGTTGTATAATTAGTGTTTGTAGACATTTTCAAGTTTATTAATAGGAAGATCTTAGAAATACTCAGTTAGCTACTCAGTGAAACTGCTAGTGATTTTTTGTTTTGTTTTGTTTTTAGTAGTGTTTTTGTTTAGTCATATAAATTTGATATATTATTATTATTATTATTATTATTATTATTATTGTTATTATTATTTACTGTTTCTAAAGTATTTGAACCAACACCTCATAGAAGCCTGAGCAAATATGGATTTGGTTTTAATTTGAAGCCATTACAATTCAAATGTTAAATCTCTATTTATGCATTTTCTCATAATAGAAAGATCTTAAGTGGCTTTTATTCATCCAAAAGTTGGAGCCTTCTCAAACTGCTTGGTTTTCTTCTTACTCTCAACTTCAGTGTATTTATTTTATTTTATTTATAACTGTAATTCTTTATTTTTTTTTCTTTTTTGCCTAAATGTTTTATATAAACAGTCTGAAATTGTATAAAGCCATCTGTAAAAAACATTCTTAGGCATCAAAAATACATGGTATTCCTAAATGCCAGCTGTTAATATCCCTTTTTAAGACATGGTGAGTATTGTTGCACAGGGCTTTATTGGTCAGTTTGCTAACAAGGGTCATGTGAAACAGCATCGATTTCTTCAGTCTTGCTAATAAAGTACCAAGGAGTAACATGCATGCGCCCTGCTGCTCTTCACATGTCTAGCAGCGTTAGAGTTGAGATTATCAACTTACCTGTGTTGTTAGACTGTTCTCTTCCTCTGACCATTTCAAGGCTTTTTTTTTAAAAATGTGAAATTTATTTATTTTTATGTTCATTTGTGTTTTGCCTGCATTTTTTTTTTTCTCCTCTGTGAATCTGTGAAGGGGTCAGATCCTGTAGTTACAGCTATTTGGGTGCTAGGAATTGAACCTGGGTTGGGTCCTCTGGAAGAGTGCTCTTAACCACTGTCTCATTTCTCCAGCCCCCATTTCTTTGTGCCCATTGATTTATTGTTTGTGCTAAGCTTTCATTTTAAAAATTTCATGAAACTAGTTTGTATTTTTACTGTTGCTATTTGTTAGCTATGAGTTTAAGTGATGTAAGATGAATTACTTTGTTTTGATTGGATTTTGAATGTTTTAAGTTCTTACAGCAGCTGTAACCCAAGCTTCCCTGCAGTCTATCATCCACAAGTTTCTTACTGCTGGACCATCTGCCTTCAACATCACCTCGCTGATTTCTCAAGCTGCTCAGCTTTCGACACAAGGTAGTCTTTCTTCCTCTTGGGCTACTTAAAAGATTGTCTTTTCCTTTTTTGTTTTGTTTTGAAATTAAGGGGAAGTTTGATTTTAGTTCCAGAAAATATTTGTTATTATAATAACAAATTATTATAATAATTATTTTGTTTGCCTTTCAATATTTCTGTGTTCTCGGGTCTTTTTATTTCCTTCACTGTAGACTTTGGTATTCATCTGACTTTATGTATAAGACATCATATATTTTAATCAAAATATAAATGTATTGATAAATTTTACTCAAAGCAAAAAAAAGCAAACTATAGTATATCCTCAGTCTTTTTTTTTTTTTGGTTTTTCGAGACAGGGTTTCTCTGTATAGCCCCGGCTGTCCTGGAACTCCCTCTGTAGGCTGGCCTTGAACTCAGAGATCCGCCTGCCTCTGCCTCCCGAGTACTGGGACTAAAGGCGTGCGCCACCATGCCCAGCCGATCCTCAGTCTTTTTTAAACATTTCACATACTTGGAATGGAAATTTGCTTTGGATTGTTGTTGGAAGCTTTTTTAGTAGAGGAAGCAGAAATAACTTAAGCATTTGTATTGTGTCTCTTCTCAAATGTATGCAAAAAAGGGAGATGCTGCAATATAAGGGTCTCTTCCAGAAGTCCACAAACAAAGCAGACACAGCATATTGGGGATACAAGTTTAATGGTAGAAATGTATAACTCTTTGGCTAGCCTCATAGACAATTTCTGTGCTTATGCAGAGAGTAAATATGAACAAATGATGCTTAGGAGGCTACTGTGTGAGAATAGGTATTGGCTTAGTTTTCCAGAGAAGAAGCCATCTTGGAAGTTTTGTTTGTTTAGTAAGGAAGGACATCACATTCTGATAGATTCAACTGGGTGTACTTTGCAGTGTGTGGAGTAACATAGCAAACCTCATTGCATACATGAAATTTTGGGTGTCATTTGAAATTAAATTACATCATTCTATTGCAGCCCAGCCATCTAATCAGTCTCCAATGTCTCTGACGTCTGATGCTTCATCCCCAAGATCCTATGTGTCTCCAAGAATAAGCACACCTCAAACTAATACAGTCCCTATGAAACCTTTGATTAGTACTCCACCTGTCTCATCCCAGCCAAAGGTATGCCATTGTACTAATTATGGAATTGACTAATATTTAGAAATACAGCATTTTCGAATCTATAGGCCCAGGAAATGCCCTTTGAGAATGAGGTAGTGGTGGAATGAATGGCGGGTGGCTGAGATTAGATGAGGCAGCAGGGTGAGTTGAATCTGAACTTCTTTTGGGTACTTGGTGACTTATTCCTTACTGTTTTGGGGATTGGTGACATGCATTTTTTCCCCCCCGAGACAGGGTTTCTCTGTGTAGCCTTGCCTGTCCTAGAACTCACTTTGTAGACCAGGCAGTCCTCGAACTCAGAAATCCGCCTGCCTCTGCCTCCTGAGTGCTGGGATTAAAGGCGCGTTTTTTTTTTTTTTTTTTTTTTTTTTTTTTTTTTTTCCCTCCCATGATTTCATTTTAAAACTAAAACAGCTTCTCTAATAAGAATATGACTTTAAGCCGGGCGTGGTGGCGCACACCTTTAATCCCAGCACTCGGGAGGCAGAGGCAGGCGGATTTCTGAGTTCGAGGCCAGCCTGGTCTACAGAGTGAGTTCTAGGACAGCCAGGGCTACACAGAGAAACCCTGCCTTGAAAAACAAAAACAAAAACAAACAAACAAAAAAGAATATGACTTTAAAATTTTTGCTAGTGAATCATTCTTTTTGCTTCACCTACTAAAATTTTTATGTAAATTTCATTTTTGTAGTAGTGGGCATGAATGCCTATGTTTAGGTAAGGAAAACTTATAAATTCCTTCTTAGAACACAGTTGTGAAATATAACTGGACTAGAACTGGATTTTACTTATGTTACATCAAATTTCACTACCATGCCCGGCATCTTTTAATTTTTTAAAATTAAGATTCTATCCATGAGTAAGTGAAGTTTAGAGCTTGCATATATTTGGTCTTGTATTTTTTTGTTGTTTTTAATGATAAAGGTAAGAAATTTTCTGAGAGTATTATTAAAACTTTATCTTTTTTTGAATATATGTGTGTATATATCATATATCTCAAATAGAACACATACACTATACATACTTGCAAACATGTTGATATGTGCTTGAAATCAAAGTATCTATGTACCAGTAATGTGTATTTTTATAGAAATCATAAAAGGAAATGCTGTATTAGAAAACTGCTGGCATTAGTAATAGCTTTTATGATTTTTGCTGTCAGATGTTTTGTAAAAAGAATGATTTAAAATTTAACTTTTGGGGCAGAGACATGACTAAGTTGTCAAGAGTAATTACTGAAACAAGATGGCGGTTTTGATCCCAGCATTTAATTTCCGTGACTTATAGATACCCAGAACTAGGTCCAAGGGATCTAATACTTATATCACACATACATGGGCAAATATACACACAAAGCAACATTAATTTAACTTTGTGAAAACTGCTAATTTTACGCTTATAATGTAGATCTGTGGATATATATATATATATATATATATATATATATATATATATATATAAAAAACTAAAAGTTTGTTTGAGTCACCAATATTAATGTAGTAAAACAAGATTTGAGAACTCTGTTCACCTCTAGAGAATGTTACTCGTATACGAATTTCTTTAATTTTCTCATGTGATAAAAGCCTGTCTCACCAGATTTTGACATTTTAGGTTAGTACTCCAGTAGTTAAGCAAGGACCAGTGTCACATTCGGCTACACAGCAGCCTGTAACCGCTGACAAGCAGCAGAGTCATGATCCTGTTTCTCCACGAAGTCTTCAGCGCTTAAGGTTAGTTGGTTGAGACTGTGTTCTTTTTTTTTTTTTTTTTAATATGGCATCCTCTGTTGTTTGAGCAAGATGTACCTGATAGTACTTCATCACAGAAGAATTTGTTGACAGGTCCATGGATGACTTTGAACAAGTCACACAGATTACAAATATGGGCGTCTTTAAAATGTAACTAGATGGGGATAAAATGTGGTACTTACACAAGAAAAGCATATGACATCATTTGCTCTGTAGCCTACTCATAGTATTGATGAAGTAAAAGAAAAAAAACTACACCTCTGAAATTGATATTACACATCCCTAAAGTCTTTAAATCTGACCTTATACACATCACTTTTATATTGTTATGACTGTATTCTGTGTTCATTTCTTCATTCAAAATTATCCCTTTAGAAGTCAGCAATGTTGCCATTGCTCAGAACAGTTTAGGGAAATTCTTACTTTAAATAATGTTGTAGAGGATGCAGTGTTACTTTAAATATATCTTCAGTGATAAAAATCCTTTCAGAAATTTAATTTAGGGGAATTACTAAAATCCATTCAGAGCCAAATTTGGTGGAGCAAGTAGGAAATCAACTTGGGTGATTTGAGATTTTGGTTTTCACTACCATGTGTCCCCAAGCCCTGGCCCAAAGTACTCAGACTTCAAAGAAGATAACTAATCTCAGTGTGTTCCTTTTTTGGTCTCATTTATTAATTGTTCAGAGTTTTCCAGTGACGTGCTTATGTTTTGCCTGATGTTATTTCATAGTCTTGATTCAAGAATATTTTGATACTGAACAGACACATATGTGCTGTAAATTAGGTGTTTATAAAATATTCACACGTACCTTATATTTGTGACTGAAAATTTGACCTTCACTTTGTGTTTGTTCTGAGGTTAACTGTTCTGCTGTTGTTTGAAGTTTCAAATTTAAATAAAAACTCTTAATTTTCCAAAGGCTGTTGAGTAATACATTATATACTTTGGAGCAGCAGTTGTATTTGATAGTGCGTGTATATAGATATAGATAAAGATGTAGATGTGGTGTGTGTATATAGATATAAAGATGTAGATATATTTTAAGAATATGGATAATTTAAAGAATACATAGTGTTTCTAGGACTTTTCATGCTATCTAGAAGCCCACTATACATTCACATGCTTGTCTTGCAGTAGCCAGAGAAGTCCATCACCTGGTCCAAATCATACTTGTAGTAGTAATGCATCAACTGCAACTGTTGTACCACAGAATGCATCTGCTAGACCTGCGTGCTCATTAACACCTACTCTAGCAGCACACTTCAATGATAATCTCATAAAACACGTTCAAGGGTGGCCTGCCGACCATGCAGAGAAACAGGTATGTCTCTCTGTTGTCATGTTTCTTCTTCTTCCCTCTTTGCTGCTTTTTCCCTTTTCCTTTTTTCTTCTGTGTAATGATGGTCTGAAAGTTAGTGTGTAAACATGAAGCTGGTTTGGGATTTAATATCTTAATCATTTCATCTGCTAGAGTGCTGGGATTATGTAGATGTAATTTTAGTGTAAGTTCTTACATTCTTTTGTGTATGTTCATATTTTATGTGAGCTTCAATTCATTAACTGTAGGCATCAAGATTGCGTGAAGAAGCCCATAATATGGGAAGTGTACACATGTCAGAAATATGTACTGAGTTAAAAAATTTGAGATCATTAGTTCGAGTATGTGAAATTCAAGCAACTTTGCGAGAGCAGAGGTAAGTTTTTCACTTTGTGTGTTTGTGTATGTATGTTTCTACATAAAATTAAAAAATATATCTTTTAATGGTTTGGAATGACCTTAGGAAGTCAGATTTGGCCAGCAAACCTGACAGATCCTCCTGCCTCTGCTTCTCCAATACTGGAATCACAGATACATACCGTCATACCTGACCTTTTAATATATGTGCTCAGAATACAGAATAAGATTCTTATATTTGTGCAGTTAGTGCTTTCTTACCAGACACATTTTTTCTAGCCCCTGAAATGTGTTGTCTTTCTAGAATTAAGTATAGTGCTTTTTCTCTGCCCATTCATTTTAAGATCCTCCACTACACACTTAAAAATGGTTAATAGGAAACCACTCAATTTAATGCCTTCAACCTGTGGGTACACAGGTGTTAGCTTTTGCAGTTTGGGTTCCAACAGTAAAATTAGCATGATTCTTAATTGCTTTCTAGAAAGAAAATTCTTTCTAAAGCTTACTGATCCACTGTATTTTTTGTTGTTGTTTTTCTTCTCTTTTAAAGATTTATTTATTTTATGTATGTGAGTACACTGTAGCTGTACAGATGGTTGTTATCCATCATGTGGTTGCTGGCAATTGAATTCAAGATCTGTGCTCTCTCTCCGGCCCAAAGCTTTATTATTTTACTGTACACTGTAGCTGTCTTCAGACACACCAGAAGAGGGCGGCAGAGCTCATTACGTGTGGTTGTGTTGTGTTGTGGTTGCTGGGATTTGAACTCAGAACCTTCAGAAGAGCAATCAGTGCTCTAACCGCTGAGCCATCTGTCCAGCCCATTGTTTTTCTTTTTAAGTTAACCAGTCTTCTCTTTTTATTCATTTAAGGAAACACTTTGTGACTTGTCAATGTCCTTTTGGAAGTTTGGGATCTGTAAATGTAATGGAACTTCCAGCATCATACCTGTGTTAGGGTTATTATTTAGGAAAATATTAGCTGTTTGAATACAAGCATTTCAATACTGCACATGTCAATCTGATACACAAGAAAGGGACTGCATGAGTGAGTTGGAGGATACGATGTGCAGCTTGTTTATACTGTACAATATGATGTTTTATACCATGGGGAGAGGCAGGACAAGAGGGACATGAAGGGGCCCATGCAGCAAAGAACACTGAAGTTCATTTCCTGAGTTTTTCGAGATTAAAAATAACACAAAAGGTCTAGGTGATTTGATATGACAGTTGTTCTATTAGGGTGCCTTTGTGGGTGGTGAGTTTTTAACCCAAAATAAAGAAGGGACAGCTTGTGAGTGAATGTCTTCAGATAAGAAAAGCATGTGAACAGAAAGTTTATGGGAAGAACCACATGATTATCCACTTCATGTGGTTTTGGATGTGGGAATCGTGTGAGAGTCAAATTATGGTCTTCGTAATCTAATGATATCATGGTCTACCAATATTTTTATAATTTAGTTGGCTTGTGGCATGCTAGTGTCTTGGTTTTTCATTAATTCATAGTTGCTTTATTGGGGTTTTTCTTAAGTTGATATAACTCTATACTCCTTAGTTTATAACTCTTATGCTCCACTAGGATATGTTACTTTAAAAATGAGATGTTGCTGGTAGCTAATTTGAAATGCCCCTCTTGATTTAAGTTTTATATATATATATATATATATATATAGATAGATAGATAGATAGATAGATAGATAGATAGATAGATAGATAGAGTATGTGATTAAAAATAGGGTCAGTAAAATTTTAGATCACTGTTTATATTCTTAGATCCTTTGAAAATAAAGATGATGATGTACTATCTAGCCAAATGGAGTGTATATGCAATCTTAGCTTTTCTTCTGCTTATGATATTATCTGTTATTAGATAGCTCAGGTATATTTAGACATGTGCTTTGAGAGAAACTTCTTAGTGATATCATGTATGTCTATGTACGTCATGATTCAGGGGAAATGTTTATCGTTGTCTCCAATCTATAAATATACACCGGGTTGTGATTTATTGTTAACTTGGAATCTTGATTTTTTTTTTCTAATTTTTGTTAATCTAGTGATATTTATTACTTTTAAGTATCAACTGGAATTCTTTCATTGTAGGATTGCTTAGTAATTAGCTCTACCATTCAAACAGCATTGTGATTTAATAGGCAGCCCTTTGACTTTTTCAGTTGGTTAATAAAACCATTTCCCTGGGGGCTGGAGAGATGTCAAGAGCACTGGCTGCTCTTCCAGAGGTCCTGAGTTGAATCCCCAGCAACCACATGATGGCTCACAACTATCTGTAATGGAATCTGGTGTGTCTTAAAGACAGGGACAGTGCACACACATATATTAAATCGTAAAAAAAAAAATTTTTTTTTCTGGTCAGATAACAAGTCAGTACATAATTCAGTGTTAGTACAGGCATTGAATACTATAATCCACATGAGAGAATAGATTCTATCAAATTTGTGACTGTCTTACTGTGCAATTTGTATATCTCTTAAGTGTGTGTGTGTTTGTGTGTGTGTATCAGTTGGTGTTCTACTTTAAAAGTATATATGGGAGGATGATTAAAGATTGATTTTAGGCACTCAACTTACCATGAGCTACACTCCCAGAACTGGTTTTTATTTTTAATTTGTAGTTTAATTGTATGTATTCTTTGTCTATACTGTGACATATTCATTGAATTTCTCACTGAAAGAGGCTTAGGATAATTTGTCACACTCAAAATACCTTAACTAGCAATTTCAAAACAATACATTTTATTTGACATCAGTTTCATGTATCTACATCTACAATATTATAAGTGTTGTGGGTTTTTTTTTGTTTGTTTGTTTGTTTTTTGTTTTTTTGTTTTTGTTTTTGGTTTTGGTTTTTCGAGACAGATTTCTCTGTGTAGCCCTGGCTGTCCTGGAACTCACTTTGTAGACCAGGCTGGCCTCGAACTCAGAAATTCGCTGCCTGTGCCTCCCGAGTGCTGGGATTAAAGGCGTGCGCCACCACCGCCCGGCTTAAGTGTTGTGTTTTATAAAAAGATAAGGAGAGAAGGAATATGTTTGGTGGGTGTGCAGTCAGGTGTGGGGGAAGTGCATGCCCATGCTGAGGCATCCCTTCCCCAGAAGGACAGCCGTACTATAGTATAGTTTAGAGTTTATTCAGGGAATGGGGATGGGAGTTGAGAGTAGTAGAGCAGAGAAAGGCAGAGGGAGAGAGTAGAGGAGTAGATGCTGGCCATGAGCACATGAGCATGTGGAGAGAGATGGTGAAGGGAGTGGGCACAGAGAGGGTAAGGGGCAAACGGACAGAGCAAGAAGGCAAGAAAGCAAGGGGTGGGGAGGAGAGCAAATAGCCCCTTTTATAGTGAGTCAGGCACACCTGGCTATCGCCAGGTTAGCTGCAGGGCAGAGCCTGGACAAAATGTCAGTATTCCCCTGTTTTGGTTTAATTACAAGAGGAAAAAATAAGAGGCAATGGTGGAGCAGGAATAGGGTCGTGATGATCTTTTGCTACATCTTGCTGACTTTGGGACGACTTGTCTCTAGGGAACCTAGGAAAATGGGTATGGAGATGTTGGTTCAGTCTCTGGAGATAAGAAGGAGCAGGTCCAGTAGAAGCATCTGTGTGAGAGTAGATTGGAACATCTGGGGGTTGCTTCTCTGGAGCTGTCCTGGTTGTACTAAACAAAAGTTAAGTATGTTTGGGAGAAAAAATTTGTTCTTAGGTGTACATTTGAATCAATAAGCAAGAATAAATGAGGTATAGACTTATCCTATACTTACTACCTAACTTCTTTTTAATGCTTATACTACCTACACATAAATTTCAAATTGTTCTGTATATTTGAAGTAAATATTTCTAGCTTACCTTCTCAGTATTTTAATATATGTGTTAAATACTCTTAACTAGCAACTAAAATATTTTTTATTATTCAGTATAAATATTTAATATTTACAAAGGTTTTTTTGTAACACCTTAATATCTACTTTTATTTTTCAGGATACTATTTTTGAGACAACAAATTAAGGAACTCGAAAAGCTAAAAAATCAGAATTCCTTCATGGTTTGAAGATGTGAATAATTGCACATGATCTCATAGAGGAACTGTAAATCTATTGCCCAGTCATAACATTTTGAGCTGCATTTACGTAGACTATGGACCGTTAAGCTGGGCAAATGAAATGACAAGGGGACGGGGTCTGTGAGAGTCAATTCAGGGGAAAGATACAAGATTGATTTGTAAAACCCTTGAAATGTAGATTTCTTGTAGATGTATCTTCACGTTGTAAATATGTTTTGTAGAGTGAAGCCATGGGAAGCCATGTGTAACAGAGCTTAGACATCTGAAACTAATCATTGCTGAGGTGGCTAAATACCTAGCCTTTTACATGGAAACCTGTCTGCAAAATTAGCTTTTTTTAAAAAAAGAAAAAGAAAAAATTGGGGGGGGGGGTTAATTTATCATTTAGAAATCTTGCATTTTCAAAAATCCAGTGCAAGCGCCAGGTGATCTGTGTCTGAGGATACGATTTTGAACCTTATGAGCAGTGTACAAATATCATGAGACAACTGATCAGCACTTGCACCTGATCAAGAGCAGTGCTGCTCCATTTGTTTTGCAAAGAAATGTTTTCATTTCCTGTATGTTCCATTCCCTCTGAAGTCCCTTGGCCTGATTTTATCCATTTTTTTAAGGTGCCCCCTTTCCTTTCTTGGGGCACTGTTGCTGTGGCACTTTTCTAGAACCTTGTCATTCCTATGTACAGTAGCTGGAAGTCCCAGCGAGCAAGCATAACCCACGTTTGTATAAATTATTGAAATCCACTTTCACCCTGTAAGAATGGACGTAAGAAGTACTGCTGGGCAAGTGTGCTGAAAGTACATTAACTGCTCACATACAAGGAAGTGGCCCAATGAACATGGTTGTGGGAGGGGAAAGAAACAAAGCTAGTCAGATGTGAATTGTATCTGTTGTAATAAACATGTTTAAACAAACACATTTTGTTACTTTTTTTTTCCCTTCGGCCGGTACATATTAGAATTTTGAACTACATGAGGATTCTTTATTAAAACTATTCTTGTTGAATATTTATATCTTATTACAAGTAATAATTCCTTATAGGGAGGTTTTGTTTAAAGTACATTAACATAATTGTGTAAAAGATATTTAATGAAAGTGAAATTCGACAAGAATGAGGAAGCACTTCCGAAGTGGCGTCATTTGTTCAGCTTGGCTTACCTGTCTTGCTATTCTGACACTTCATTTGAAGGATGTCTGTGTTATACCTAACTTTTCAAGTCTGCTGCTCACTGTTCTTCCTAAAGTCACAAAACAGTTTGTGTCATTGAGTTTCCTGCTGTACCCAGAAACAATGGGCCAACTCAGCTTTGTATAGTGTTTCCTAAAGTATATTAAAATAAAAAAAGAAACAGTTGCTACTATAAAGCTACCTTGGGGTTTTTTTTTAAAAAACAAAACAAAACCTGTTTGCTTAAAATTTTTAATCAACATGACCTTAACATGACACTTCCAGGATTATACCAAATCCTGTTTTTGTATGTATCAAAATTGTAACATCTGACTTAAGAATTGCCATTGTTGGGGCAGATATTTTCTTCTAGATCTATAATCACCAAGGGATGATTTTTATTTTACATCAGAATGAATGTTAACTTTCTGAAACACTGAAATCAAAACATTGTTTCTTTGCTTTGACTTTATTTAATTATACTTAAGTTACAGAAGGTAACATTAAAACTTCTGTAACTTTAATAAATCTGAAATGATAGTATTGGTGTTTGCTGAAGCACAGGCTTATAGGAAGCTGACTTCCCCTTGTTACTCTCAAGTGCTTTTTAAACATTAAGAAAAGACAAATGTCAAGAGTTATGCAGTTCAAGTCTGTGCAGTTAATTACCATTTGCTGAACTGTTCTTATATGTGTTAATGGTGTCTTGAAGAGCTAGGTCAAGCTAAATCCTGTACAGTGTCTTATGGGGCAAAGGGTTACAGGTTTGTAATGTAAGAAGGGACCATTTCCTGGTCATGTGCAGCTGACTTGTGAGTTGCATAAGTTATTTCTGTTGTCAGCACACCATATATGTCACTCCCTGTTTAACGCTTATAGCCCGAAGTGGAATAGTTAAATATTTTAGAAAAAATGCTTAATTTGAAATTTCTTGAAGTCTTTTGTAATATTTGATCCAATTTCATTTTTGTAGTAAAATGTTAAACATTGCCCTTTATCCACATGTCTGGCTCCTAACCTCCTGAAGTGACTAAGGCATATGTGTTAGAGCAGGCTCAGTATCCTGGGTTATCCTTAGGTGCCATGAATCTGAACAGGTAACCAAGTGTAAGGAATTGGAAAATAGAAATTCTGCGTAGCTCAAGCAAACCTTTCTCTGCCTCCTGCCTATTTAAAAAGTATTTAACTTTAACTGCTCTTACCACAGGGTTGTGATAAATCTGTTAGAAAAATCTTCCCCAAAGAAACAGCATGGCTCCTTATTTTTCTTGTTCTATTTAGTCTTAAGTTAGCTTTAAAGCTTGGGACTGTAAATTAAAGAAAAAAAATAGAAAATACTCTATACTCAAACTTTAAAAAAAAAATAAGATTTTTGTTCCCTAAATAGATGGCATTATGTTTATTTCATGCTTGTAAGATAATCTTATGGAGGAAGTGCTGAAAACAAGCAAATGAGATTGCTTTCCCTATTTCTTATTCTGTGTATAAATACCGTAGCTCTAAGGGAATTCTTCAAAGAAGAACAACATGCAGGAAAGACCATTTACTCGCCTACCAGAGCCTTGAAGTTTCTGCTTCAAGCTACTGTGTTTAGGTGCTGAGTTTAAATATCCAGAGTTCTTTTCAATACCTGTAAACACTGCTTTTATTCTTGTATTTGTACATAAGTGTGCAAAATGATACGAAAAAAGTAATAAAAATGTTTTGACTCTATGGTGCAGTTATTTCAGAACTGTGAAAAAAAGACTTCAGGACAAACGTGTATTTCTGAAGGAAATTTGAAACACTTGTTCTAGATAAATACTTGTAATTGTGTTTAAATGTTCTTCCACAGTCTGAGTATTTCTGGAATTACAGGCATGCAGGTCCAGTACAGTGCTCTTTTTGTATGTATGAATCCAGACTTTGATTTCCATCTCTTCCCCTATCCCCCAAAGGGCTTGTTTAGACTTTATTTAGAGGTCCTGTTGTACTTCATTGTCCTGAATCGTTGAGTTTTGGGGTATGCTGCCTCCAGCTTGCCTACAGTTTATGCCTTGGAGAAACCCAATTACATTCAGATGACCTCTGAACTGGGTCTCTGAGTTCCTCACCACACAATCTGTAGATATTTCCCTTCATGAGGTGAATACCTTTAAAAATTATCTGTATAATAGGTTCCCTGTTACTTAAGACTCAAGCCCAAGTTTTTGCTCCTTGCCATGTATAACCTACCCATCCACTTTGCCTTTCAAAATGCATTCAAAGCCACTTACCAGTCCACTCTGCTGTCATCGATCAAGATTCTGGCATTTCCTGACATTTCTGTTTCTGCTTTAGTTTCTCATAGGCTGTTGCCCCTCATTCTATTCCTCTATACATACATTGTGTGTTAATCTGCCTGCATGTTTAGAGAATCTACCAGATCTAGTACTCAGTGAAAGTCTGAAGCACTAACTCCGTGCTTCTTTGCAGACCATACACTTAGTAGAAGTAGGAAATCTTGCTGTCCATTCATAGTATGTCCAGTTCTCCACTCTAATTAAAACAGCACCACACAGTACCCTATACATTTTGTCTTGAGTACATAGTATTTGCTTAATGCTGAGTGAATTACACCTATCTGGCTTTAGGACAGAATCAGGATTTAAAATAGCAAAGGTTATTAAGGTCTATTTCTCTATGATTTTGTTCTGAGTACTGGTAAGGCAAGAAAAGAACAACAAAGATATGAGGTAGTTTCTTAATGGTCTAATAAAAACCAAATAATCAATTCCCAATGGACCTTCATTATTAGCATGGTAAGATATTTCCTTGGGGCAGGAGGAATCAACTGAGCATGTAGCAGAAACCTGTGGGTTAGGGAGTGTATTAGGGCTCTCTATAGTCGCAGAACTTATGGGCAGTCTCTATATAGTAAGGGAGTTTGTTGATTTACTCCCAACAGTGGTCAGCAGCAGCTGTGAATGGAAGTCCAAGAATCTAGCAGTTGCTCAGTCCCACAATGCATGCAAACAAGAGAGGGAGTGTGTATCTTCCTTCTTCCAATAGCCTTAGGTAGGTCTCCAGTAGAAGGTGTAGCCATCATGCCTTTAATCCCAGATAACCTTGAACCCAGAGATCTCCCTGTCTTAATCTTCTGAAATTCATAGCCACTATGCCTCAAGATCTCCATGCCAAGATCCAGCTCAGAAAGTATCTCCCAGCCTCTAGATTAGGATCACTGCTAAGGCTTCTAATTCTGGATTGTAGTTCATTCCAGATATAGTTAAGTTGACAACCAGGAATAGTCACTATATAATAAATTTACTCCATTGGGAGTAAATTAGCCAGTGAGAACTAAGACACTGCTACTCCTGGGATCACCTATGGGGTATGAACCAGGAAGTCTTGGACCACCTTGGGTATAATGGTGTGAGGCAAGGGAGGAGGTGGTGGCTCTGGGTTTCCCAAGATAGTGGATTTCGACCTTTGGTTCACATGATTTCCCATTCACCTAACTAGTTCCTTCTGACATTTAGGATTAGAACAGTATACTTTTAAATTATCTTTAATCTTTGGTTACAGTCCACCCATTATCCCCCTCCCAGTCTGCCCTCTGATAGTTCCCATTCCTCCTCCCCCAAGCACATGGCCCAGGTCTATATGCTCAATGTTCTGGGAAACATAAAATTCACTATTAGAATAGATAGCCCCGTGGACAAGTTCAAACCAAGTTTCACCTTTGTTCTTGGCCATTTTATATTTTAAGACACAGAAAATATGTCGGAGAACACTCACTTGTTAAGGCTGTATTTCTGTGGATAAGTTCCAGAAGTGGATTTCCAAAGGTCCTACAATTGATGAATTGATGTTGAAACTATCAAGATGGCCTCAGGATTTAAAGTGGCAGAACATTTTTCCACACAGCCCTCTTCTATGATACAAGAACTGATGGCCACGGTGAAAGGAATATAAGAGCACATGAGTGCTAGCAAGCACATTTCCTAATCACCCCCAGGCAGTCTAGTGGGTTAAGTGGGGAATTAAAACGTTAGAAAGCTGGGCCTGTGGGTAGGTAGCACATGAGTATGAAAGTCACTACTGACCAGGGTGCCCACTGAAGCTGACAGAATTCTATCCTCACTTTCCCTCCACAGTGCCTGCATTGGCAAACCTTAGGTGGAAGCACTGGGCCATTTCCTGCAACACCAAAAGGGAAGAGAATTGTGCATTTTTGTGTAAAGTAGGATTTTATAACCTCATTATACACATCATACCTGATTAATAATCATCATTTGTTTTTTTTCCTTCAGGTAGTGTCCTCTTCTGTTCATGCATTTCACAACTTCCCTTTCCCCTATATACAAGTGTTCTCGCTCTTCTAATATTAATTTCTTTTTTAGTTTTACTTGTGTGCCTAGCCTTTAATAACTGAGCCTTCTTGCAATTCCTAACTATCCCCTTTTAATTTGTATTTACTAGTTGTGTATGGGTATGCATGTGCCATGCTTAAGAGTGAAGGATACCATTGTGGTGTCAGTTCTTCCCTACCTTTATGTGAGGAATTAAATTTGGACTCATGTCATTAGGCTTGTGCCTTAAGCACCTTTGTCCTTTGGGTCCTATCCTTCCACCCTCAATGTTTTAGGCCAAAGAGGCAAATATAAGCTGCTGTTCTAACAGTGCCTCTATTGGAACAGAGATGGCAGCCAGTATACGCCTAGGTTAATGGGGGGGGGGGGAGGGAAGTTGGGCTAGCAGGTCTATTTAAAAAAGAACAAAATTAAATAAAAAAAAAATAGGTGCACCCTGCAGATTCCATACAAATATCTCTATAGAACTATATATTGCTGGTAAAATTTGTATGTTGCCGAATGGAAGGTCAAAAAGCAGTCCTGACAAGATCCACCCTTGAGGATGCTGGGATGCTTGATCCTACCTCAACTACCTAGATGCTATTTCCTCTAAAGATGTGCTACTGGGACAACTTTAAGCAAGGTCACTTGGTTTAGCCTTTCAGACTGTTTCAATTGGGATTCATTTAAGCATGTACTTGGACAACAAACCTTTTTAGATTTTTTTTATGTATATTGAGTACACTGTTACTGTCTTCAGACACACCAGAAGAGGGCATCAGATCTTATTACAGATGGATGGTTATGAGGCACCAAATGGTTGTTGGGATTTGAACTCAGGACCTCTGGAAGAGCAGTCAGTGCTCTTTACTGAGTCATCTCTCCAGCCTTGCTTGCTTTTTTTTTTTTCCAACTTTTATTAGATATTTTCTTCATTTACATTTCAAGTGTTATCCAGAAAGTTCCCTATACCCTCCCCCCTCCGGGCCCTGCTCCCCTACACACCCGCTCCCACATCTTGGCCCTGGCGTTCCCTGTATTGGGGCATATAAAGTCTGCATGACCAAGGGGCCTCTCTTCCCAATGATGGCCAACTAGGCCATCCTCTTCTATATATGCAACTAGAGACATGAGCTCAGGGGGTACTAGTTAGTTCATGTTATTCTTCCACCTAGAGGGTTGAAGACCCCTTCAGCTCCTTGGGTACTTTCTCGAGTTCCTTCCTTGGGAACCCTGTGTTCCATCTAATAGCTGACTGTGAGCTTCCATCTCCATGTTTGCCAGGCATTGGTATAGTCTCCCACGAGACAGCTATATCCTGGCCATTTCAGCACCATCTTGCTGGCATATGCTATAGTGTCTATGTTTGGTGGCTGACTGTGGGATGGATCCCTGGCAGCTGCAGTCATTGGGTCCATCCTTTGGATTCAACTTCACACATGATCTCTGTAACTCTTTCAATGTGTGCTTTGTTCTTAATTCTAGGAAGGGGTGACGTGTCCATATTTTGATCTTCCTTCTTCTTGAGTTTCATGTGTTTAGTAAATTGTATCTTGGGTAGTCTAGGTTTCTGGGCTAATATCCACATATCAGTGAGTACATGTTATGTGAGTTCTTTTGTGATTGGGTT
>LR753309.1:2930955-3042520 GCA_902729485.2 Mus minutoides
GCCTGGGCTGGCATTTGTGTTCTCTTAGTGTCTGTATAATCTCTGTCCATGATCTTCTGGCTTTCATAGTCTCTGGTGAGAAGTCTGGAGTAATTCTGATAGGCCTGCCCTTATATGTTACTTGACCTTTTTCCCTTGCTGCCTTTAATATTCTGTCTTTATTTAGTGCGTTTGTTGTTCTGATTATTATTTGTTGGGAGGAATTTCTTTTCTGGTCCAGCCTATTTGGAGTTCTATAGGCTTCTTGTATGTTTATGGGCATCTTATTCTTTAGGTATGGAAAGTTTTCATCTATAATTTTGTTGAAGATATTTGCTGGCCCTTTAGTTTGTGAGTCTTCCTTCTCATCTACTCCTATTATCCTTAAGTTTGGTCTTCTCATTGCGTCCTGGATTTCCTGGATATTTTGTGTTAGGATCTTTTTGCATTTAGCATTTTCTTTGATTGTTGTGTCTATGCTCCCTATCGAATCTTCTGTGCCTGAGATTCTCTCTTCTATCTCTTGTATTCTGTTGTTTATGCTCATATCTATGGTTCCTGATTTTTTTCCTATGGTTTCTATCTCCAGCGTTATCTTTTTTTGTTTTTTCTTAATTGTTTCAACTTCCATTTTTAGGTCCTGGATGGCTTTGTTGAATTCGATCGCCTGTTTGGTATTATTTTCCTGTATTTCTCTAAGTTGTTTATCTGTGATTTCCTGCATTTCCTTCTTATAGTCCTCCATCATCATCATGATGAGTGACTTTATATCCATGTCCTGCTTTTCTGGTGTGCTGTTGTATCTAGGACTTGATGTGGTGGGTGAGTTTGGATCTGGTGATGCCAAGTACCCTTGGATTCTGTTGCTTTTGTTCTTATGCTTGCCTCCTGCCATCTCTGCCCGAGGAGACCTGGCATTGGTGCAGACCAGAAAGGACCCTCTGTTCTGCCCTGGGCCTTTATCAGTCTCCTGGCTGATGTCTCAAGTTCCACGAGTTGGGCCAGAACAGAGGCTGTGTTCCCCTGCTCACCTCACATCAGAGGTAGCTTAGGGAGTCTTGAAAGAGCCTAGGAGAGTGCACAGCGCCTGTGGCCCAAGTCCCAACCTGGTGCAGGGCGGGCAGGACCTGACCGGAAGGGAGGGGCTGTTCTGTCCTGGGCCTCTATCAATCTCCCGGCTGGTGTCTCAGGTTCCACGCGCCGTGTTCCCCTGCTCACTTGAGGTCCCGAGATAGCTTGGAGAGTCCTGAAATTGCCTAGGAGAGTGCACAGCGCCTGCGGCCCGAGCCCTGAGCTCCTGATGTGATCTTAAAGTCCTGGGAGTTGCTGGGCTCAGAGGAAAGATGGCTGGGTGGAGGGTGCTCTGGCTGGGAGAGGCCCAGCCTCCAGTGGGGCAGAGTTCCTCGGTTCCTGCCCCTGCGGGCAACAGCTGCCCCACTGCCTCCAAAACCACCGCTGCACTCTACTCACGTGTAACCCCAATGTGATCTTAAAGTCCTGGGGTGTGGGGAGCACAGGACGGGCCCTAGTTGCTTCCGCTGGGCTCAGAGGAAAGGTGGCAGGGTGGGTGGTGCTCTGGCTGGGAGAGGCCCAGCCTCCGGTGGGGCGGAGTTCTCGGTTCCTGCCCCTGGGGGCAACTGCTGACCCACTGCTCCCAAAACCACCCCTGTACTCCACTCACGTGTAACCCCAATGCAATCTTAAAGTCCTGGGGTGTGGGAAGCACAGGACAGGCCCTAGCTGTGTCCGCTGGGCTCAGAGGAAAGGTGGCGGGGTGGGTGGTGCCCCTTGCTTTCTTTTTAATTATTTTTATTTATTTACATTCTACACTCTAGATGTTGCCTCCCTCTGCAGCTCCCCCTCCCACAGTTTATCCCACTTCCCTTTCCCTTTGCCTCTGAGAGGGTGTTTCTCCCCCACCCCACAGCATCCCCCTTCCCTGGGTCTTCAAGTGTCTACAATATTAGGCACATCTTCTCCAACTGAGGCCAGATAAGGCAATCCTCTGCTACATATGTGCAGGGAGTTTTAGACCAACCTCTTTGGTTGATGGCTTAGTCTCTAAGAACTCTGAGGGATCTGGGTTTGTTGAGACTGTTGGTCATCCTATGGAGTTGCCATCCTCTTCAATCCTTTCCCTAACACCGACCTCAATGTAATCGTTAGCTGTAAGTATCTGCACCTGTCTCAGTTAGCTGTTGGTAAAGCTTATTAGAGGAGATCCATGCTAGGCTTCTTTCTGTAAGTACAACATGGCATCACTAATAGTGTCAGGGTTTGGTGCCCACCCGTGAGAAGAATCCCAAGTTGGGACAGTCACTGGTCAGCCATTCCTTCAGTCTCTGCTTCATTATTGTCCCTGTAGTTTTTTTTAGGCAGGAACAATTCTGGGTCAGAAATTTTGATCGTGGGTTGGTAACCCTGTCCTTCCACTTGGGGCCCTATTGGAAGTGGTCTCTTCAGTTTCCCTCTCCCCATGGTTGGGCATTTTATCTAAGGTCATCCCCATTGAGCCCTGGAAGTCTCTCATATCCCTCAGGTCTCTTGGACTTTCTAGAGGGTTCCCCTGAGGCTGCATATTTTAATTCATTCTCCTAGCCCTCTGGGTTTCTCTACCATCCCCCATTCCTGACCCTGTCCCCTCCTTTTTCCCTCTCCCTCCTCTCTCACCCACAAGTCCCCCCCTCCATCCCTCTGCCTCCCATGATTATGGTATATGTGAAATTTTATGGAGGTAGGAAAGGCAAGGGAGAAATGTAATTAAATTATAGTTTCAAAAATTAAACACACACACACACACACATGAAGATGTTATCAGAATCTCAGAAGTGGATATCTGGAGCCTATAGTAAAAACATATAAGAAATAATTCCTTACTAGGTTTCCAACTCAGAGCTGGAAATGACCATAAACTTAGTACACAATGCTAGAATAGTTTGCTGTATAAAAAGTATTACAAAAGAAGTCACCTGGAAACAACCCAGATGTCCCTCAATAAAAGAATGGATACAGAAAATGTGGTACATTTACACAATGGAATACTACTCAGCTATTAAAAACAATGATTTCATAAAATTTGCAGGCAAATGGATGGAACTTGAAAATATCATCCTGAGTGAGGTAACTCAGTCACAAAAGAACACACATAGTATGTACTCACTAATAAGTGGGTATTAGCCCAAAAGTTCAGAATACCGAAGATTCAATTCACAAACCATATGAAGTCTAAGAAGAAGGAAGACCAAAATGTGGATGCTTCAGTGCTTCTTAGAAGGGTGAAGAAATTACTCACAGGAGGAAATATAGAGACTGAAGTAAAAGGACATCCAGAGACTGCCCCAGTTGGGGATCCATCCCATATACAGTCACCAAACCTGGATGCTATTGTGGATGCTGGGAAGTGCTTGCTGATGGAATCCTGATATGGCTGTCTCCTGAGAGACTCTGCCAGAGCCTGACAAATACAGAGGCAGATGCTCACAGTCAACCATTGAACTGAGCATGGGGGTTCCCGATGGAGGAGGAGTTGGAGAAAGAAGTGAAGGAGCTGAGGGGGTTTGCAGCCCAGTGGAGGGAGCAACAGTGTCAACAGCCAGACCACCCCAGAGCTCCTGGGAACTGGACCACCAACCAAAGAATACACATGGAGGGACCCCTGGTGCTGGCCACATCTGTGGCAGAGGATGGCCTTGTTAGACATCAATGGGAGGAGAGGCCATTGGGCCTGAGGACGTTCGATGCCCCAATGTAGGGGAATGCCAGGGTGAGAAAACGGGAGTGGATGGGTGGGGGAGTGAAAGAGTAGTACGTAACCAAAGACAAAATAGAGTCCCTTGTGTCAGGGGGGAAAGTGAATCTTTAAAAGTACCGATGGCTCTAGGTACTGGGGCAAGCCTTTCCTGGAACAATCACAGAATAGCCAACGCCCTCTGAATATCTCTGTGGAATGTCTCAATGCCCCAGGAGGTTGCCTAAGGTAGCACATGACTTATCTGCCCCTTCCCCCCCCTTGTCTCTTCAAGTTAGCTACCTGGGTATCTTGCTGATGTTTAAACTAGCCAATCATGTGAAACCGCGCCAACTTCCCCAACCCCCCTACCCCATTGTTATAAAAGTTCCTGATTTTCGAGCCACGAGGTCGACCCCCCTGTCCCCTGCGTGGGATACGGGTCGTCCCGGAGCTCCAATTAAAAATCCTCATGCTTTTTGCATCAAGATAGGTCTCGTGATTCGTGGGGTGCACGAACAGCCCGTGTTTGAAATAGGGGTATTTCTGGTTGGATCTTACAGGAGCACCCTCATAGAGGCAAGGGGAGTGGAGATGGGATGGGGGTTTCCAAAAAGGAGATCTGGAAAGGGGGAAACATTTGAAATGTAAATAAAGAAAATATCCAATTAAAAAAAAAAAGAGGTCACAATGCAGGATCTCACCCACCAAAATCTTAAATATTGGTATTCATGGAGAATTTTCAGTGATAGTGCTGTCATTTACACAAACAAAAATATGGATAACTGGACTAAAGGAAAGCAATTGCAAGGTCTTTTGACCTACTTTATAACCCTTCTTGGACTGGGTGAGTGGTAAGGAAGGATGGGTTATTAAAACAGCAGCTAAAGGGCTGATGAAATGTAGGAGCCATTAAGAGTATACTGTGCTTTTTTGAGTTTAGTTCCCAAAATTCGGGCTAGACAGTTCACAGCTAACTATAATTCCAGCTCTAGGAGATTAAAAGATCTTTTCAGGACTCCACATGCATCCTTGCTCCTTTCCACAAAGCCAGACTCAAATACTTTGGAAATTTTATAAGAATTGCACCCATGGATTCATTATTTGAAAGCTTAGTCATCATGGAGTATCTGAGAAAAAATTAGGAGGTGTGGTCCTTTTTAAGGAAGTGTGTCACTCACTGAAGATGGGATTAGGGGTTGCAGAACCTCAAGTCAGGCCCAGTGTCCCTCTCTGTCTCTGCCTGTGTATCACAATGTAGCTTTCAGTTCCTTCTACAGAACTGTGCCTACCTGCTTGCTGCTATTCTCCCCAGTATGATAATGAGCTAAATTTCTGAAACTGTAAGCATATACCCAATTAAATGCTTCCTCATACCTTCGTTATGGTGTATCCTCACAGAAATAGACAAGGGACTAAGATACATACATATAATTACAAATTAAAAAATTTATCTTCAAAAACAAAAGGATTAAAAAAAAAGCAAGTAACGATTCCTGTGATGGTTTGTTGAAGATACCATGTAATTTGGTTTTAGGACATGGACAGATAAAGTTGGGATTGTGTTTCATACTCCGTTTGTACTAGCTAGCTTTCAGAGGACCAGGTGTTATGGTATGACTTGTTAGTGACTAATTATCACCAACAGTGCTGCCTGTCTCTGGATCGTGTGTGCTATAGTACCAGAATTCCAGGCAGGATATGGCTGCTAGCTCAATACAAGCCATTAATTTTCTAATGGAACTGTTCTGTGATAGCATTGTGGGTCTTTCTGTGTGTAAATCATTGCTTCCATTCCTTCTGATTCTCTTATTAGCAATATATTACTCAACATACATGGATAACGAGTAGTATGTTTATATTAGTCTGTGGTGAACCATCTATAGCTCCATTGGATCAGACACTTTCATTTGCTGCCATGTAAACTATGAGGAATAAAAGGTGGAAAGCACAGGGTGCTTCTCAAACACATTTAGTACAAGGTACTCATTTCATATCCTTCCCATATTACCCACTCCAAGTCTCTGCATTACTAAGAATTAGGCTATTTTTCCACTGGCTAATATGGACCTACATCCCATTTGTGTCTATTAACTCCCTGATTTTACTTCTTCTTCCCTCATTACTCCACCCTATTCCTCTTTACTAATTCATATTTCTCAAATACCAAAGAAATCTGACACAGCTCCCTCAATGACTAGCTCAGTATTACCTGTTGTTCAAGGTTGAAAATGTGCATCTTCTGATCCTATCACATGTACTTCCGAATTCTTTGGCTGATTTAAATAGTGTTCTGTTTTACAAAGACACTCTAATGGATATTTAAAAAAATAATTACTTACTATTTTCTACATACATTATTCATTTTGCATCTTTCATATTATCTTTGTTTGTTGAATGAGTATATTCTCTAGCAGTTTCTTAGATGATATTAGGGTCATTCATATTCTGTCAAATTAGTATTGGTAACATGTTTCAGAAAAATCTTATTGGTGTTTATGAACACATTTTATGTTCTGGATTTAAAAATTCTACAATGAAGTATAGTAAATGTGTATTGAAAACCAACAGAAAATGCATAGGCAACATTTTCATACATAGAGAACTCACAAAATACTTCCACTAAAATTGGGAATAACGAAGAAAATTCTTCTCCTGTTCAACTAAATTACTTAAGGCAAATAATTCAAATAATGCAACATAACAAACTTTTCTAATTTATTTGGAATTTCTCTAAGGATATGAAATGAATACAGATAATGAATAGCCAAAACTTAATTCTCTGTTTTTTGTTCTTGTGAAGACAAACAGAAAAACCTAGGATCAATGTCAATTTGTCCAGTACTGTCTCCCTGTTTGACATGCATGCAGTGGACACATTCTGGAAACATCTTTGCCCTCAATCTCAGGAAAATATCTGACCATCAACTTCCATCCTCACTCCCATCCTGACCCAAGAACAATTTTTCTTCAAATTCTTCAATAAATATGCTATTTATTGTTATCTGATATGGTGTCTTTTCCTGTTGTCTGGTCTATCATTGAACACTAGACCTTCACCTGGAATATTCCCTGTTTAACATCTCTGCATAAAGTGGGCTTTTGCTAATTCAAATTTGTGTACATCCAGTAGTCTTAGAACACAGGGCATACATTCATATATTTTCTGTGCCTTGGTAGATTACAGAAATTTGGAGTTAACAGCATCTTGTATCTGCATGGAACAATGCACAAAGCACATTGGATCAGCATTTTTAAATATCATTTTCTTCATTGAGGTTTGAAAAGTTGATTATTTTTGGTTGGTACTTCCAAACAAAATTATCCAGTCTGGAAGTAAGTGCTGCCTTCCAGGCAGTTCTATTGGATCTTTGAGCATATTCCCTTCTCAAGGGCTGGCGAGATGGCTCAGCAGGTTAGAGCACCTGACTGCTCTTTCGAAGGTAATGAGTTCAAATCCCAGCAACCACATGGTGGCTTACAACCACCCGTAACAAGATCTGACGCCCTCCTCTGGTGCGTCTGAAGTCAGCTACAGCGTACTTATAAAGAATAATAAGAAGCCGGGCGTGGTAGCGCACGCCTTTAATCCCAGCACTCGGGAGGCAGAGGCAGGTGGATTTCTGAGTTCGAGGCCAGCCTGGTCTACAAAGTGAGTTCCAGGACAGCCAGAACTACACAGAGAAACCCTGTCTCGAAAAACCAAAAATAATAATAATAATAATAATAATAAGAAATGAATCCTTGGACCAGAGAGATCAACCGGAGCGAGCGAGGCTGTCCAGAGTGAGTGGAGCCGAATGGGGACGGCCGGAGCAAGCAGGAACGGCCGGAGCTAGCGGGGGCCGGGGCGAGTGGGGCCAACCGGAGCAAGTGGAGCTGATTGGAGCGAGCAGGGGCAGACTGGAGCGAGTAGGGCCGGCTTGAACAAGCGGGGGGGAGGGGGCATGGGGGGTGGTGGCCGGGAGCGAGTGGGGCTGGCCAGAGCGAGCGGGAGCGAGTGGGGGTCGAGTGGAGCGAGCGGGGTTGACCAGAACAAGGGGAAAAAATTCCCTTCTCAAATGAAAACCAAGAAACCTCCCATTAGTGATAATAGGACAGAAAAACCTTTCGCCTTGGCATGGATGTCTGGAAGTACGTACGACAAGACTATTGTCATGTGAAGTATCACCCTTTATTATAAGTCCAATTCAGACTCACCACTTTTATATCCTCCACACCATAGGTAGACTCAATCACAGACACACCACGAAAATGTCATTATATGTAGAGGTCTTTGACAAAATCTAACATCCCTTCATGATTTGAGCCCCAGAGAACCTAGAATCTAGTAAAGCATTTCTTCCACAGAATCAAGGCAGTAATCCCAGACAATGTTTTCCTATATAGAGAACACACAAATCCTTTCCACTAAATCAGAAACAGGCCTCAGATAACCATTCTTTTTTCTCATGTCCAATAAAATACTTGAAATCTTACTAAAGCACTGAGATAAGTCCAGGAAAGGAAGGGAAGAAGTGAAACAAGTTATATGAACAAATGAAATGCTTCCATACAAGAAAGACCCTAATGGCTCCAGGTGCAAACACCTATGGGTGATAAACACATTTGGAACAGCCACAAGATATAAATTTTAGGCAGAGAAAAAACACCCTATGTATATATGGTCTACAAACATATTGAGATAGATCAATGAAAAAATATCATTCAAATAGCTTCAAATGATAATAATAAATTGAAACACTAATCAAAATCAGCAAACTGTGAAATGAAAACATAAATATTAGTGTGAATGTGCAGGCATTATCAGAAGTTGGCACAACTGGAATATGCAATACTGTAATATGACCATCTTTCCAAAAACAAAACAAAACCCCCAAAACGCTTAACAGCTTCCTCCTCAGAATTATAGTAAAACGTTCACAGAAATTATATCCACAAACTTGATTTTGTATAGATACATTAAATAACAGAAATAGTCAAACCAATAAGCAACACTGAAACACACACACACACACGCACACATACACACACACACCACAAATACAAGAGCAATAACCATCAAAAACAAAACAATAATGTTAAAAAAATAATGAAACTAAACGTGCTATAAGTTTCACCATAGAGATTTAAAGTTGCACTTACAGAACAGCAAATCATCATGGCACTGGACTGAAATTTAGAAGTGTTGATAAATAACAGAGCATTTCATTCTCAAACCATCCAGAGTTCCACATCCAGTTGTTTTTGTGGGAAAAAAAAAAAAAAAAAAAAAAAAAAAGGCCCAGGGGAGGCCCTTGGGAAGGGGCAGGGGAAGAGACCTGCCCCACCAGAGTTCCTTATTCTCTTGTCAGTCAGGCATGTGAGGGCTGCAGGACACTTTCCACTCATCCCCGGGTGGGCATCCAAGCCTCTGACCCCCTCCACAGGGGGTGGACAAGGGGCAACCCCCCGACCTGGGGTTATAGGAGAGAGGGATAAGGGAAGAGGTTCTCAACACCTGTGATAGTGTTCAGTGGATCTTGATGGAGCAGAGACTCTCTATGGCTTAAGAACTTTATTATAGAAATGCAGGGAGAAAAAAAGGAGAGAGAGAGAGAGAGAGAGAGAGAGAGAGAGAGAGAGAGAGAGAGAGAGAGAGAGAGAAGAGAGAAAGTAAACGGGAGAGAGGAGAGAAGACAAAGAGAAAGGGAAGAGGAGAGAGGAGTGAGAGAAGTGAGAGGTAAGGGAACAAAGGAGTGAGAGAGCGAAGTGGGGCCTAACAACCCCTTTTATGGTCTTCACTGTTGCTAGGTAACTGGGGAGGAGTTTAGCCTGAAGTTCAGAAGCTTGAGCCGCTGTCTAGTGACTACTGCTTCTTTTGTGGGGGATGTGGGGGGGCGGTAACTTAGGCAGGCGCCAGAGTTCCAGGAGCATGAGGGAATGCATACCTTGTCATGTAGGTGAATTATGACCTCGGGGTTCAGACCTCAGCTCGACTAGAGACCAGCCTGTCTTTGCATAGCCCAATTCCCCACAGTTTTTGTCTTTTCTTTTCTTTTCTTTTCTTTTCTTTTCTTTTCTTTTCTTTTCTTTTCTTTTCTTTCTTTCTTTCTTTCTTTCTTTCTTTCTTTCTTTCTTTCTTTCTTTCTTTCTTTTTGAAAAATATACCAACAATTTCCACTGAAAAAGGATGACACAGTCAAAGAATTGTTAGGGACAAAGTGGCTAGTAACATTTAGAAGACTGCAGCTGGACCCTTCTCTCCACTTTCTGCAGACTTCAATTCCAAATGCATCTAGTCTGTCAAAATTAGAACTGCAACTATGAATATAACGCAGGAGAGTGAATGATAAAAACATAACTCCTTGGCACACTAAAGGTCTTTCTGAACAGGACCCTGGAAGCATACAATAAGATCGAAAGTTAATAAATAGGGCCACAGAAAACTAAACAACTTCTGAAAAGACAAGAATACTACCACTTAATGGAGAGATAAGCTATAGTACCAATAACATATAACAGAAGGACCTGTGACAAGGGTATGTATCTTAGAATATATAAACAAGACACCCATTACACCACTATACAAAATGGGTCATGAACTGAAATTTGACTTTATCCCTTACATACACTCTATTTAGCTATGACATAACAGAAGTGATTTTTACATTTGGTATTCATCAAAGGTTAACAATAATAGTATGTGACTGAATTCTAAAAAAAATAAGTATAAAATAACCTAAGTGCTTTCACTGTAATATCAAACTAGTGTTCTAGTAACTGTACAAAGTAGTTTAAAATGTACATGATTTTGCATATGGTGATTTTGTCAAGGCCAACACAATAAAGTCAGTAATGTGAATTTAATTTTGAATATTAAGATACTGGTAGGGCCTCTCATAGGACAGCCATGCCAGGCTTCTGTCTGTAAGCACATCATAGCATCAGTAATAGTGTCAGGCCTTGGTGCTCTCTCATGAGATAGAGCCCAAGTTGGGCCTGTCATTAGACTGCCTTTCCTTCAGTCTCTTCTCTATTTTTGTCCCTGCAGTTCTTTTAGAAAGCAACAATTCTGGGTTAGAAATTTTGCCTGTGGGTTAGTAACCCTGTCCCTCCTCTTGAGGCCTTGTCTATCTACTGGAGGTGGATTCTTTGAGTTCTATCTCTCTACTGTTGGGCATTTGGCTAAGCTCACCACCATTGAATCCTGAGAGTTTCTCACTTCCTGAGTCTTGGTACTTTCTAGAGAGTCTCTCACCCTTTCACCCCTCAAGGATGCTTATATCCATTCATTCTCTTGGCCCTCTGGGCTTCTTTCTTGTACCCCACCCCCATACCTGATCCTGCTCCCCTTTTCCCCTTTCCTCCCCTTTTCCACCCAGGTCACTCACTCCTTCTGGCTGTTGTGATTATTTCTTTACCTCCTATAAGTGGAATTGAAACATCCTCACTTGGGCCTTTCTACTTGTTACACTTCTTACAGTCTCTGGGTTATATCCTACTTATTCTGTACTTTTTGGCTAATACCCACTTATCAGTGAGTACATACTATGTATGTCTTTTTTGGGTCTAAGATACCTCACCCAGGATGATATTTTCTAGTTCTATGCATTTGCCTGAAAAATTCATGATGTTCTTGTTTTTAATAGTTAAATCGTTTTCCATTGCGTAAATGAACCACTTTTTTTTCTGTATCCATTCTTTGGTTAAGGGACATCTGGTTTGTTTGTAGCTTCTGGTATTACAAATAGGCTCCTATGAATATGGTGGAGCACATGTCCTTATGATATAGTGGCACATCTTTTGGGTATATGCCCACGAGTGGTATAGCTGGCTCTTCTTTCCAATTTTCTGACAAACCGCCAGATTTCCAGAGTGGTTGTGCCAGCTTGCAATTCCCACCAGTAATGGAGGAGTGTTCTTGTTTCTCCACATCCTTGCCAGCATGTGCTGTCATGTGAGTTTTTGATCATTGTGATTGGTGTGAGGTGGAATCTCAGGGGTGTTTTGATTTGCATTTCTCTGATGACAAAGGACTTTGGACATTTCTTTAAATGCTTCTCAGCCATTTGAGATTCCTCTATTATGAATTCTCTGTTTAGCTCTGTACCCCATTTTTTGATTGGTTGTTTGGTTTTTTGGAGGTTATCTTCTTGAGTTCTTTATATATGTTCTGTCTAATGTAGAGTAAGTGAAGATTTTTTTTTTTTACCAATCTATAGGTTGCTGATTTGTCCTATTGACTATGTTCTTTGCCTTACAGAAGATTTCCAGTTTCATGAGGTCCCATTTATCAATTCTTGATCTTAAAGCCTGAGCCATTGAAGTTCTGTTGAGGAAATTTCCCCCAGTGGCAATGAGTTTGAGAGTCTTTCCCTCTTTCTTTCTCTCTCTCTTTTTCTTTCTTTCTTTCTTTCTTTCTTTCTTTCTTTCTTTCTTTCTTTCTTAAATATTTTATTTATTTATTATATGTAAGTACACTGTAGCTATCTTCAGACACTCCAGAAAAGGGCATCAGATTTCATTATGGATGATTGTGAGCCACCTTGTGGTTGCTGGGATTCGAACTTAGGACCTTTGGAAGATCAGTCGGCACTCTTACCCGCTGAGCCATCTCACCAGCCTTTTTTTTTTTTTTTTTTCCCCCCGAGACAGGGTTTCTCTGTATAGCCTTGGCTGTCCTGGAACTCACTCTGTAGACCAGGCTGGCCTCGAATTCAGAAATCTGCCTGCCTCTGTCTCCCAAGTGTTGGGATTAAAGGCATCTGCCACCATGCCCAGCTCCCACTTTCTTTTCTATTGGATTCAGTGTATCTGGTTTTATGTTGAAGTCTTTGATACATTTGGACATGAGCTTTGTGCAGGGTGATAAATATAGATCTATTTTCATTCTCCTACATACACCAGTTAGACCAGCATCATTTATTGAAGATGCTTTTTTTTTTCATTGTATATTTTTGGCTTCATTAAAGACCATTCATTCATTCATTGGTCTATAGGTGTGTGGGTTTACTTCTGGGTCTTCGATTGTATTCCATTGATCGACCTCTCTGTTTCTGTACCAATACCATGTGGTTTCTTTCACTTTTGCTCTGTAGTACAGCTTGAGGTCAGGGATGGTGATGCATCTCAAAGTTCTTTTATTTTTGAGAATTGTTTATTCTATCCTGGGTTTTTTGTTTTTCCATATGAAGTTTCATTTCTGTGAAGAATTTTGATGTGTATTGCACTGATTCCATAGATTGCTTTTGGTAAGATGGCCATTTTCACTATGCAAATCATACCAATTCATGAACATAGGAGATCTTTCCATCTTCTGAGGTTTTCTTTGATTTAGTTTTTTCAGAGATTTGAAATTCTTGTCATATAGTTTTTTTTTTTTTTACTTTCTTGGTAAGAGTAAGTATATTTTTAGATATTTTAGATATTTTAGACTATTTGTGGTTATTGTGAAGGGTATAGTTTCCTTAATTTATTTTTCAGCATGTTTATCATTTGTGTAAAGAAAAGCTACTGATTTGATTGAGTTAATTTCATGTCATTCCACTTTGATGAAGTTGTTTATCAGCTGTAGGAGCTCTCTGGTAAAATTTGGGGCCACTCATGTACTTATATAACCTGCAAATAGTGATACTTTGATATCTTCCTTTCCAATTTGTATCCCTTTGGTCTCCTTTTGTTGTTAAATTGCTCTGGCTAGAACTTCATGTAATATTGAGTAGACAGGGAGAGAGTGGCCAACCTTGTCTTGTTCTGGATTTTAGTGGGATTGCTTCTAGTTTCTCTCCATTTAATTTGATGTTGGCTGTTGGTTTGCTGAATATTGCTTTTATTATGTTTAGGTATGTGCCATGAGTTCCTGATCTCTACAAGACATGAAGGGGTGTTGTATTTTGTCAAAGGCTTTTACAGCATCTAATGAGACAATCATGTGGCTTTTTTGCTTAAACTTGTTTATCTAGTGTACTACATTGATTGATTTTTGTATACTGAACCATTCCTGCATCTCCAGAATGAAGCCTACTTGATCATAGTCAATGATGGTTTTAATGTGTTCTTGGATTTGGTTTGCAAGAATTTTATGTACTATTTTGTATCAATATTCGTAAGTGATATTGGTCTGAAGTTCTCTTTCTTTTGGGGGGCTTTTTGTGGTTTAAGTATCAGTGTAACTATGGCTTCATTAAATGAATTAGGTAGTGTTTCTTCTGTTTCTATTTCATGTAATAGTTTGAGGAGTATTGGTGTTAGCTCTTCTTTGAAGATCTGGTAGAATTCTGCACTAAAGCCATCTGGCTATGAACTTTTTTTGTTTGTTTGTTTGGGACATTTTTTTTTTTTTTTTGGTTTTTAGAGACAGGGTTTTTCTGTTTGCCCTGTCCTGGAACTCACTCTGTAGACCAGGCTGGACTCAAACTGAGAAATCCGCCTGCCTCTGCCTCCCGAGTGCTGGGATTAATGGTGTGACCCACCACGCCCGGCTGTTTGGGACATTTTTGATGCTATTTCTATTTCCTTAAGGGCTATGGGAGTGTTTGGATTGTTTATGTGTTCTTGATTTAGCTTTGATACATGGTATCTATCTAGGAAATCATCCATGTCATTTAGATTTTCCAGTTTTGTTGAGTATAGGCTTTTGTAGTAGGTTCTGATGATTTTTTTGGATCCTCAGTTTCTGTTGTTACTTCTCCCTTTTTGTTTCTGATTTTGTTAATTTGGATACTGTCTCTGTGCCCTTTAGATAGTTTGGCTAAAGGTTTACCTAAGTTGTTAATTTTCTCAAAGAATGGGCTGTTGGTTTTGTTGCTTCTTTGTATCATATTCTTTATATCTATGGTTTTCTGCTCTGAGTTTGACAATTTCCTCCCTTCTGCTCTCTTGGGTTTGTTTCCTTCTTTCCATTCTAGAACTTTCAGGTGTGCTATTAGGTTGCTCCAATGTTTTTTAATGAAGGTACTCAGTGCTATGAATTTTCCTCTTAACACTTCTTTTATTGTGTCCCTTAAGTCTGGTATGATATGTCCTCACTTTCATTCAATTCTATAAAGTACTTGATTTCTTTCTCTGTTTCTTCCATTGAGCAGAGAGTTGTTTAGTTTCCATGAGTATGTGGGCTTTCTGTTGTTTTTGTTGTTATTTAATTCTAGCCTTAGTCCATGGTGATCTGATAGAATGCATGGGATTATTTCAATCTTCTTGTATCTGTTGAAGCTTGTTTTTTTTTTTTTTTTTTTTTTTTTTTTTTTTTTTTTTTTTTTTTTTTTTTTTTTTTTTTTTTTTTTTTTTTTTTTTTTTTTTTTTTTTTTTTTTTTTTTTTTTTTTTTTTTTTTCCCTTGTTCTGGTCAACCCTGCTTGCTCCGTCGACCCCGCTCGCTCTGGCCAGCCCTGCTTGCTCTGGCTGTCCCTGTTCGGCCCTGAGGCTTGTTTTATGTCTGATTATATTGTTAATTTTGGAGAAGGTATCATGAGTTGCGGAGAAGAGGGTGTATTCTCTTGTTTTGGGGTGAAATGTTCTGTAGATATCTATTAATCCATTTGATTCATAGCTTCTATTAGTTTCACTGTGTCTCTGTTTAGTTTCTGTTTCAATGACCTGTCCATTGCTGAGAGTTGGGTGTTGAAATCTCCTACTATTATTGTGTGGGGTTCCATGTATGTTTTGAGCTTTGGTAAAGTTTCTTTTATGAATGTGGATGCTTTTGCATTTGTGGTATAGATGGTCAGAATTTAGCATTTATTTTGGTGGATGTTTACTTTGATGAATATGAAGTATCCTTCCCCATCTCCTTTGATAACTTTTGATTGAAAGTCTATTTTATTGGATATTAGAATGGCAACTCCTGCTTGTTTCTTGGGACCATTTGGTTAGAAAACTTTTTTTCCAGCCTTTTACCCTGAGACAGTGTTCGTCCTTGTTGTTGAGGTGTGTTTCTTGTATGGAGCAAAATGGTGGATCTGCTTGCATATCCACTCTGTTAGTTTATGGTATTTTTAAAAATTGAGTCATTTGGTTAAATGTGACAAATTCTCATGCAGCTGAATTTGTGGCCACTGATATTGTATTTTTAAAATTATTTTATACTATTATGTGTGTGCATGTACATGATAGGAGACATGATACAGCATATGTCTGGAGGTCAGAGGATAATTCTGTAGAGTCAGATCTTTCCTTCCAGTCTGTCACCAGACTTATGCAGCAAGTACCTTTATCACCTTGCTTTCCTACACCTAGAACTGCTTAATTTTATATACAGTCTTTTGTTGACTTGGCTACTTTTCTTATTACAATTACAAAGAGACTCCTAAAACAACTTAAAGAAGGGGTTGTCTGGGCTCATGGTTTTAGCGTTGGGGTGGGGTTTCTTGTCTCATAGCTTTAGTGTTAGAACTGAGATTGCCTGGGCTCATGGTTTTTGTATTGGGAATGGTAAAGATTTGAGGACTTTTTGAAGTCAGGATAAAGTTTTTGTTATGAGATTGTCATGGATTTGTAGGGGCTGGGCAGAACCAGATGGATTGAATATGGGTTGCCTTTCATGGCTCCTATATTTCAACTCTTGATCCCGATAGTACATTTGTTATGGTGAAGAGTGTTCTCAATAAGATGAGACATTGCATGCACATTTATGAAGCAGAGAATAGAGAGGGAATTGGGTTAGGCTTATTTGAGTCCCTACTCCAGAGACACATTCCCTGAAGTGATGCTCTATCTCTATGTCCTAAAGCTTCCAGAGTTTCAAAACAACTATAAGCTGAGAACCAAGTGCTTTTTCAACACCTGCCCTGTCTGCACACTTAAACTTAATTGTAAATCATTTCTCACCAAAGTAGACATTTTTCAAGTCTTTCTGACCCACTTGTTACTCTCTTTTACTGTTGACTCACACAAGAGTAGTGAAGAATAACTATGATATTTGATGGAGGAGGTATATGTAAAACCTCACCCAATTTTCACTGTGATGGATCCAGCCAGTGGCTTCCATGCCTTCACTCTATTGTCATGGACTCTAACCCCCTGAGACCATGAGCCAAAGAAAATAATTTAAGATATATTTGTAATTTTTCTTTGAATGTCAAGTAGAATACTACACTGAATCCATTGGGACATAGCAGGTGTCTGCTGTTGCTTCTCTTCCTTCTTATCCTTCCCTCTTTCTTGCTCTTTCTACTCTTCCCTCCTTCTCCTTCCTCTTTTTCTTTCTTCCCGTTTTCCTTTCCCTCCTCCTCTCTCCATCTTCCCCTCCTTTCTCCTTTGCCACCTCACTTGTCCTCTTTCTCTTCCTCCTGCTTCTCTTTCTCCTTGTCCCCCTCCTTCTTCCCCTGCTCCTTCTTCTCTTTCTTCTTATCTTCTCTTCATACTTCTCCCCCTTTCTCCTTATCACTCCTTCTTTGTCTCTTCCTCCTTCTCCTTCTCTTCCTTCTCCCCTTTCCTCCACCATTCTCCTCTCCTCCTCCTCTTCCTCCTCCTCCTCCTTCTCCAAAGGCTTTTATTTATTGTTTCAATCTTATTTGGTCTTTTCTTTACAGTTTAACATTCATAGTTTGGATGAACTATTAATCTTCTTTAGAGTGTTTTAACTTTATGGAATATAAGTTTCTAAAGTATATTCTCTGAATTCCTTCAGTGTCTGTTGTAATATTTTTCTGTTGTCAGCTTTGGATTCTTTCTTTTGGGCAATTGGGCTGTTAATATTGTCTTTTCAAAGAATGATTTCTTAGGTTTGTTGGTTTGTTTTTATATTATTAATGTTTTTATTATTTATTTTATTATTTTTTCTATTTACTGGATTTGGGCTTGTTTTGTTCTTGTTTTTCCAAATTCCTGAGTTTCATTGTCAAGTTATTTATTATTGAAGTCTTTCTGATTTTTAAACTTAGAGCTATACATTTCCCCCTTTATGTGTCCTAGAGGTTTTTCTGTGGTGTGTTTTCTTTTTCATTTAATTTCAGGAATTTTAATTGTTTTTCTTAATTTTTTACTTAAACTATTGATTATTTAATAATGTGTGTTTAATTTGTATATGTTCATTTAATTACTAGTTATTCCTTTGCTGTTGATTTTAAACTTTCTTCCATTGTGGTCATATAGAATACACAGAGTCATTTCAATTTTTCTGTGTTCTAGTATGTTGTTTATTGTAGAGACAGTTCTATAGGCTGCTGAGTAGAAAGATTTTCCTTGGTGCTTGGGTATAATATTGTCTAGAAATTTGTTAAGTTTATTTAATATATGGTGTTATTTATGTTTGATGATTCTTTGGTTACAAGATGATCTGTCTCTTGGTGGAAGTGAGGTATTGAAATAGACGACTGTTGATCTGTGTTTCCTCTGGGTCTAAGGTTCCATAGCATGCTTTGTATAAATTAGGTATATCAGAGTTTGCTGCATATATTTTAAGATTTTAATGCCTGCCTGGTTCATTGTTTCACTGATTAGATAAAGTTTTCCGTTTTCCCACATTTTTATTAGTTCTTTAAGAACTTCAGACAATGTGTTTTGATTTTATCACCCTCCTTCCCAAAACTACCCCTAGATTACCTGCCTCCTTTACATACCCAAAATTATCTACTTTTCTAAAAAGTCCAGTTTGCTCTGCTTAGAGATTCTTGGAGACATGGCCTTCCATTGCAGTATGGCCAACCTACCCAACTTCATTCTTAAAGATAACTACCTCTTTCTCTCCCAGCAGCTATCATTTGCTAATTGTTCTTCATCAGCTCCCCCTTCACAGTGCTAGACTGTGCTCTGTTGACTACTCAAGGAGAAAAGTAATCATTGTTCTTACCCAGCTGTGAATCTTCAAAGATGCAGTAAATACCATCCTGCAAGATGTGCCCTCAGATATTATAGTGGCATGGACAGATGGGGAGTAACTTACTGCTCTATGTTTGGGTATAAATTCTCTACAAGATGAAACCTATACCTGGTACTATTATCAGACCAAGAACTGATGGATAACTAAGTCATAGGCCCTAGAGGAGAACCTACTACCATTATTCTGCTAAATGGTCATCATATTATACTGATTCTGAAACACTTGTTATACAAACATAAAAGCACCTTTCACCTCTTATTAGGTAAGGTTCTATTTGCAGGGGTTGGTGATTAACACAGAGACACACGACTGGTCAAGGTATCAGTGAGAGACTGAGGATGCTCAATCCTGTTTAAGATATTTATATCACACCTCTTCCCCTTAAGACTCAGGAATGATTACAAAAGAAGGGACAGAAATAATGTGAGATCAGCAGCAATAGATGTGTATAAGGAGAGTGTTTTCCAGGCACAAGCAGGCAGTTGCACATATGAAGTATCTTTGATGATTAATGTTAGTTTGAAGTTCATTTTGTCATATAAAAGGATAATAACCCTGTTTGGTCCTATTTCCTTGGAGAACCTTCCCCCCTCGCACCCCGTTCCACTTTCCACCTTTTCATGCTAAGTGGTGCCTATCCTTGATGAGTTTCTTGTAAAAAAAGAAAAGGTGGATTTTGTTTTTTAGTCCATTCAATTAACCTGTTTCTTTGATTGGGCAGTTGAGGCCATTATTATATTTTGAAAGCTATGTGTTGGTTGCTGTTAGTTTAGGGGAGTGCTGTTTTTGCTCTTGTTTGTGGTGGTAGTGGTGGTGGTACTGTTGTTGGTGGTAGTGTTGTTGTTGTTGGTGGTGGTGGTTTGGGATGCTTTGTTTTGTTTGTTTTCCATTTGTGTCCTCAGTCCTATCTTATGATTCAGGAATTGTAGATTCATTTTCATTTATTTGCTATGCTTCTTTACTATGCTTCTTTCTGAGATATACCTTGCTTCACTCTGAAGTATTGCTTCTACAGTCTCTAGGGCTGCTTTGATGAATTCTGTTGGCTTGAAAATGTTTACTATGTGTCACTGTATAATGGAGTAGTTAGAGTTCCTTTTTATTTTACAGGTGCTCACTGTGATTGCATAAATCTAAAAAAGAAAATATATTTGTGTTTTTGGACTGTTAAGATTTTCAGAACTCTACAGATGAACTAAATGCATTTTGTAATGTAAAATGGGCATGAGCCTTTGAGGAACAGGAACAGAGTGTTCTGGATAAACGTGATTCTTTTGTCCAGATAGCTAACAAGAATTAGTTTCCAAATGTACTAAATGAACTGTTAGTTTGATTGGATTTGGATTTATTTAGCAGACCTATCTGAAAATCCCAACGGGCTATTTCCTAAGAAGTGTAGGAATGAAAGGCCCATTCTGTCCATGGTCAAGACCCTAGATTGAATATAAATAGTAAAATGGGAAGCCAGCTGACCACCACCATTCAATGTGTGTGCTTCCTCACTACAGATGCAATGTAATCAGCTGCATAACACTCCACAATGCACTATATTCCTTCAGAAGAAACCCTTCTTTGTATTGATTGACAAGTGCCTTGTTAAACAATGGTTGTAACTAAGGCAATTCCTCAAATGGATATCATATCAAAAATTCTTAAAAAAATCTTTATCTCAAGTTTTTATGGTTTCAAAGTTTCATCTCCTGAAAAGAACATTCATATCTGCTGTGTGCATGCTCAGGAGCAAGAATCCTGAAGAATCACTTCTTGGCATCAGCTTAGTGTCTGGGTTTGGTGTCTGTATGTAGGATGGATCCCCAGGTGGCACAGTCTCTGGATGGCCTTTCCTTTAGTCTCTGTTCCACTTTTTGTCCCTATATTTCCTTTAGACATGAGCAATTCTGGGTTAAAATTTTGTAGATGGGTGGGTAGCCCTATCCCTCGGGGGGTCATGCCTCACCTCTGAATATGGTCTTGACAGGTTCTCCCTCCCCTTTGTGGTGTATTTCAGCTAAAGTCATCCCTGTGGGGTCCTAGGAGGCTCTTGCTTTCCTGGCATCTGGAACTTTCTGGTTGCTACCCCAAGTTCACCATCCCTCATTGCTACACACCTCTGTTCAATTCTTGACCCTCTGTACATCTCCTCCATCTCCTCCTATACCTGATTCTGCCCCTCTTTTTCCACTCCTCCTCTTTTCTTCCTCCCAAATCCCTCCCACCCTCTACTTCCCTTGATTATATTATTCCCTCTTCTAAGTAGGACTGAAGCATCCACTCTTTGGTCTTCCTTCCTCTTTAGCTTCATGTAGTCTGTGAGTTGTAATGGGTATTCCACACTCTTTGCCTAATATCCACTTATCAGTAAGTACATACCATGTGTTTTCTTTTGTGACTGAGTAACCTTACTCAGGATGATATTTTGTAGATTCATCTATTTGCCTGCGAATTTCATGAAGTCATTGTTTTCAATAGCTGCATATTTCTCCATTGTGTAAATGTACCACATTTTCTGTATGTATTTCTCTGTTGAGGGACATCTGGATTGTTCTAAAAAGTCTTAATTTCTTTCTTAATTTCTTCCTTGATCAAGTTATCATTGAGTAGAGCACTGTCCAGCTTCCATGTCTATCTGGGCTTTCCATTGTTTTTATTGTTATTAAAGATCAGCCTTAGTCCTTAGTCCATGGTGACCTGAAAGATCAATTCCTTCACCTGTTTGGTTATGCTTTCCTGTAATTCTTTAAGGGATTTTTGTGTTTTATCTTTAAGGGCTTCTACCTGTTTACCTGTGTTCTTCTGTATTTCTTTAATAAAGTTATTTATGTCCTATTTTCTTTTTAAAAAAGATTTATTTATTTATTTATTTATTTATTTATTTATTTATTTATTTATTATGTGCAAGTACACTGTAGCTGTTTTCAGACACTCCAGAAGAGGCCATAGATCTCACTATGGATAGTTGTCAACCACCATGTAGTTGCTGGGATTTGAACTCAGGACCTTTGAAAGAGCAGTCAGTGCTCTTAACCACTGAGCCATCTCTCCAGCTCCTATTTATGTTCTTCTTATAGTCCTCTATCATCATCATGAAATGTGATTTTAAATCAGAATCTTGTTTTTCCAGTGTGTTGGGGGTATCCAGAACTTGCTGTGGTATGAGAACTGCATTCTGATTATGCCAAGTAACTTTGGCTTCTGTTGTTTATGTTCTTGTGCTTGCTTCTTGCCATCTGGTTATCTCTGGTGTTTGTTGTTCTTTTTCAACCCTCCTGTTTGCCTGTGAGCCTGTGATTTTAGGTATTCCAGCACTCCTGGGAAGACCAGTTCTCTCCTTGGCGGGGTTTGGGTGCAGAGGGCTGTGGGAAAACCTTAGCTGTGTGGCATGAATGGAGACCAGAAGGATACTGTCACCAGCTGCTCCACTGTTACTATGCTCTGTGTGCTCATGATGGGTCCCAGTTTGGAGAGTTGGTCATCTCACCTTTGAGCTTAGGAGTAAGAGCACTCCTTGGTGACCAGCTTACTCCTGGCAGAATTTGTGTGCAGAGGGATGTGGGACATCCTTAGCTCTGGGGTGCAGATTGGGACTGGAAGGTTCCTGTCCCAAGCTGTTCTGTTGTTCCTGTGCCCTGTGTACTCTTGGATGGTCCCACTTTGAACAGTTATTTGCTGACTTGTGTTTCTTGTATGAAGCAGAATGACGGATCCTGTTTAAGTATCCAGTCAATTAGCTTATGTCTTTTTATTGGTAGAGTGAGTTTATTGAGTTTATTGTTTAGAAATATTAATGACTAATGGTTGTTACTTTCTGTTGAAGAGGTCAGCTAACTAAAGACAGTTGCAAAGTTCCACCAGGCCTTAAAATGGCTTATGCACCCCTCCCTTCCCTGGAGAGAGAACTCAATGGAGCACATAGACACTCCTCCCTTCCTGGAAGGGAAAGGCTGATTACATTCCTCAGAAAGACCACAGGGTGAACTGACCTTTGGTTACCTGTGGATAAGGGAAGCCCTTGCTACTTCATTCCCTAAGGACCAATCAGTTTAAAAGTCATACTGTTCTGCCAATCATATTGTGCCTAGTTGCTGTTGCTCTATTCTACCCCCGAAAACTGTATAAAATTGGTAGAATGGGCTGCCCAGAGTTGCCTCTCCTTTGGGTGCAGGACAGCCTCGGTGTACTGGAACAATAAACCCCTCTTGCTTTTGCATTGATCTCCAGCTCTATGTGGTTCACTCGGGGGTGGGCAGAGGGGTGTTCTGGTAGCTAAGGCTCAGTGGAGTCTTACACTGTATTTTGTTTTTGGAAGTGATACTGTGTGTGCATATGTGAGTCTCTTCCTTTGGGGTTGCTGTGAGATGATTAATTTCTTGTGTTTTCTTGGGTGAAGTTGCCCTCTTCATGTTGGAGTTTTCTTTAAAGTATCCTTTGTAGGGCTAGATTAGTAGAAAGATATTGTTTATATTTGGTTTTATTGCAGATTATCTTGGTTTCTCCTATGGTAATTGAGAGTTTTGCTGGTTAGCAATTTGTGATGGCAACTATGATCTTTTAGGGTATGCAAAACATCTTTTTCAGGATGTTTTGGTTCTTAGATTCTCTGTTGAGAAGTTTGGTATAATTCTGATGGGTCTGTTTTATATATTACTTGGCCTTTGAAGCTTTTAATATTTGTTCTTTGTTCTGTACATTTAGTGTTTTGATTTTCTTTTCATGTCCATTCTATTTGTTGTTCTGAAGGCTTATAGTACATTTAGCTATCTCTTTGTTTAGGTTAGGGAAGCTTTCTTCTATAATTTGTTGAGGATGTTTTCTGGCCCTTTTAACTCAGAATCCTCAGCCTTATCACTCTCTTCTTTTCAGGATTGGTCTTTTCATTGTGTCCCAATTTTCCAAGATGTTTTGAGTTAGGAGCCTTTTACATTTGATGTTTTCTTTGACTGATGTATCAATTTTTTTCCCTTTGGTATCTTATATGCTTGAGATTCTCTCTTTCATCTCTTGTATTCTGTTGCTGATGCTTTTTGAATTCCAGGTTTGCCTCCATTTGTGATTTCTTTATTTCTTCGAATTCTGATTTTCGGTTATTTCCTTCACCTGTTTGATTGAGTTTCCTGTATTTCTTTAAGGGATTTATTTGTTTCCTCTTTATGATTTTCTGCCTTTTGGACCATGTTTCCTGTATTTCTTTTAAAAAATTATTTATATCTTCTTTAAAGGTCTTTATCATGTTCATGATATGGGATTTATGGTCACAACCTTGCTCTTTAGGTATGGCAAGATATCCATAGCTTGCTGTAGAAAGACAGCTTGTTTCTGTGAGTGCCATGTTTTATTTGCTTCTGTTGATTGGGCTCTTGCTCTTGCTTTTTCTCATCTTGTTGCATCTGCTGTTTGCTTGCTTGTGTGTCCTGGGTTGCAGTAGTCCTCCCAGGAGACAGGTGGAGATGTAAGTTCTGGTTTAGACCAAATTTCCAGGAAGGCAGGAATCAGTGTGTAGTGGGGGAGTGACTTGTGAATCCAAGAGTGCAGGTGGATGTGTATAGATAGGAGAGGAGATGGAGCGACAGTGTGGGGCAGTGCTCAATTCTATGAGGATCTGTGGCATACCAGCATGCAGGAGTGTCAGTGCAGGGGTCTCACCTGTGTCTCTGATTACAGAATGCCTCCTGGGAAACAGAGAGGGCTGTGGGTTGGGGTGGAAGATGGTATGCTGTTCTGCAAGTGCAGATAGAGGTGCAGACCTGAAGAGATATAGAGTTTGACAGGGCAAGACAGAGCCCACATTTGCTGGACTTTGTGGGGTCCCTCACTTCTTTCTCCCTCTTTATCCCTGCACCTCTTATAGGCAGAAAAATTATGGGTAGAAGGTTTTGTGACTGGATCAGTATCCCCGTCCTTCCATTGGAGAATGGGAAATGGTTTTTATCCCCTAAGCCATTTCACTGATTCTTCTTTGAAGGCTTTGAGTGTATTCATAAATGTTCTTTTGGATTATTATTTAAGTTTATCCTATCCTATTATGTGGCCATTACTAGAGATCGATAAATTTGGAGGAGACAAACTGGCTTGTGTCTCTTTATTCCTTGTGGTCTGCACTGGGTCTTGCACACTAGAGTCATTTTGAGGTTGTGTCCTTCTAGTACACTTGAATGACAGGATCAATAATTGATGTTTTCTCAGCGTAGCTGTACTTGGCCTGGCCACATGATGTTTAGAGTTTGGTCATGAGGATACTCAGTGCTAACTCATGAGTGCAAGAGAAATATCCCCTTTGAATAGCTCACTTTCCAAATGGAATACAGACTCTTACCTCTGGAAATGGGTCTGTGAAGTATTTGGGTGCTAGAAGCACAGTTTTGTGTTGCCTCTGACCTAAATAGTGTATATCTTTTATCTGAGCAGTGTGTATGTGTGTATACTTAGCATTAGTACTGAGGATGTATGTTGTGAGACTGTGATATAGAATGGGATCAGAGTTTGTGTGGTTCCCAACATGAGCCTGGAGATGTGCAAGTTGGTAATATCATAGTTCATATGGTTTTGATCTTTCATGGAATCATCTGGAGTCATCAGAACATCCTAGCAAGACATTCATAATGTTCAAGATTTATAAACAATTACACCCATTTTAAGATCATGTGTGCAATGTCTCATAGCATTTTACATCCCATTTTTCTATATTCCCATTTTTCCAGTCTTGGAGTGTTTTCCCCTTGCAGTGTTTCTGAGTCCAAGAGGTGGTGGTATAAATGTTTAGGGGTGAGCACTCAACTGTAATTTTTCTAAATACCTTGAACAACTATTAGAGTTTATATACCCTACCATTTTTTGTAAAGAAAAAATTAATTGAATTAAGATGAGAATAGTATTAGTGTATGAGTATAAAAATGAACATTGATATTGCAGTTTGGAGAATTAGCCTCTTCTAGGGAAGAACCCCCTAACTGGTTGCCCTGAAAACATATACACAGACAGCAAAACTGACTCAGCATTTTGTGTGTGGGTGTATATATATCTATATATACATATATATGAATAGAAATGTGGAAATGGAGGAGGTAAGATAGAAGGAAGTGTTGAAATTATATTTTAATTAAAATGTGTTTAAAATTATAGAAAACTATTTAAAAAAGCAATTCAATGTTTTGTACTTCATAGGAATGAGCATTCAACTGATGTAGATTTCAGCAAAAGTTAAGTGCTAAGTGTATTGGTCTGTCATTGATTAAATGGGATATCTACATCAATTTTCAACCCCCAAACTCATGGAACATCAGAGGAGAGTGGGGAAAAAAATGCCAAAGCTGAAAGATGGGTAGGATTTTTTTTTGACAAGCTGTCTTCTGGATATGACATGGCAGCTGCATTTGTGAGTCACAGATGATCTGGTTACTTGTCATGAGATCAAGAGAATCAACATTCCAGCTTGAAACTGAGAGGGGCTTTGAGACCTTACCCCTAGCTAAGGAGCAACTAGCAGTTTGGTGACTTCTTGGAGGAAGGAAACCATTTCTTTGCCATGTGGCTACTGATAAGTTTTCTGTGTTCCAGTAGATGGTGCTACATCCTTGTGCATGAGAGCACCAGTAAAAATAATCATAATTAAAATTTAAATATGTATATAACACTCACATGAAGGTGGGAGGGGGAAGTGGTTAGAGTCTGGGAGAGAATTGGAGTGGATATTTCAGGTTGAGTATGATCAAATCACATGTACACATGAAAGTGTCAGAGAATAAAAAAATTCTTGGAGAATATTTCAAAGACCAAAGTAAAATACAAAAATAAAACAAAACAAAACCATTTTGAATTCAGATGATGCTATTTCAGATAGAAAAAGTCACACATAATTAATTTCTTAATTCTGCCTCTTAAATATTAAGAAAGGAACTGAAAAGGGAGATATAACAACAGAAACTGAGGAAATTCAAAAAAATCATCAGATCCTACTGCAAAAGCCTATACTCAAAAATGTAGGAAAATGGAGAAGAAATGGATAATTTTTTAGACAGATACCAGGTATCAAAGTTAAATCAGGATCAGATAAACCATCTAAACAGTTCCATATCCCCTAAAGAATTAGAAGTAGTAATTAAAAGTCGCCCCAAGCAAATAAAGTCCAGGACCACAATGGTTTAGTGCAGAATCCTATCAGACCCTCAAAGAAGACCTAATATCAATACTCTTCAAACTATTCCACAAAATAGAAACAGAAGGAACACCACCCAATTTGTTCTATCAATCCACAGTTATGCTAATACCAAAACCACACAAAGACCAAAGAAAGAAAGAGAACTTCAGACTAATTTCCCTTATGAATATCGATGCAAAAATACTCACTAAATTCTCTCAAACCAAATCTAAGAACACATCCAAATGATCATTCACCAATATCAAGTAGGCTTCATCCCAGGAATGTAGGGATGGTTCAAAATCCATCAATGTAATCCACTATATAAACAAACTCAAAGGAAAAAAAAAGCACTTGATCATCTCATTAGATGCTTTAAAAGGCTTTGACAAAATACAACACTCCTTCATGTTACAAATATTCAAGTGATCAGGAATTCAAGGTTCATACCTAAATAAAAGCAATATAAAACAACCCAGTAGACAACATCAAACTAAATGGAAACTTGAAGCAATCTGATTAAAATCATGGACAAGACAAGGCTGCCCACTCTCCTTACCTATTCAATATAATACTTGAAGTTCTATCCAGAGCAATTAGACAACAAAAGGAGATCAAAGCAATAGAAGTTGGCAAGGGGAAATGAATATATCACTATTTGCACATGATATGACAGTACACATAAGCAACCTCCAAAAAATTCTACCAGAAAGCTCCTACAGCTGATAAATAACTTCAGGAAAGGGGCTGAATATAAAATTCACTCCAACAAATCAGTACCCTTTTTCTCTACTCAATGGATATATGGGCAGAGAAAGAAATTAGGGAAACAACTTCCTTCACTATAGTCACAAATAACACAAAATATTTTGGTATGACTCTAAGTAAGCAAGTGAAGGATCTGTAAGACAAGAACTTCACATCTTTGAAGAAAGAAATCAAAGGAGACCTCAGAAGATGTAGAGATCTTCCATGCTCATGGTTTGGCAGGATTAATATAGTAAAAATGGCCATCTTGCTAAAAGCAATTTACAGGTTCAATGAAATTTCCATCAAAATTCCAACTCAATTCTTCATAGAGTTACAAAGAGCAATTTGCAAATTCATTTGGAATAACAAAACCCCCAGGATATCAAAAAGTATTTGCTACATCCACTCCAGTAGTGACCTGCATGACAGGCCAAAAGCCTGGACACAGTCCCTAGGTGAAAAGTTCACGGAAACTTAGTCTCTTGGAACCGTAGCATCCCATATAACAAATGCGCCAATGCTCCAAACTTGTCCTTGCGAATGGATCTATGTGCTTTCTTTCAGTATTGTTTTATTATAGGTGCCTCCAAGCAATGACTTGCCAAATACCTAAGCAAAATTGAACTTTGTTTCCTGGCCTTCACCAATGCCCTAGGTAGCCCTTGAGCAGACCACGGGCTTTGAATTCAGTAAGAATGTTGCCTATTCAGTGACATTCAGAATTGCCTCTAGTATTGTAAGAGAGATAGTGAAAGAAATTAGGCATTATTATCTAATACATAGAGTTAGAAATCTCAGGGCAAGCTTAGCAAAGTAAGTTTAGAAATCTTATTATAGTTATGTATGCCAGACCACATTACTTATTAGTAGAAAGTCCCACCACACTATCACTTTGAATAAAAATCAAGCCGCTCCCATATACAGGAATTTACAATGGTTTAATAAGTAGATAGGGTTGTGAGTATTATTCATGAGAAGATTAGCTAGAGCGGAACTCCCTAATTAGAACCCTGACAGGCATGAAAGCCCTTGCCCCGGGAGTGTAAAGACCTCACACCTGGTTCCTAAGAATATAGAAGACCTTAGATAGAGCTGACTTTGTCTCAGTTGTTTAATTGCTGAGTTACTGCCAGTCTTTATGTTTGCATTCCTCTGTTTTGTGTAAGTGTCATTAAGCATCCGGTAACTTCATTACACCTTGCTGATGTGTCACCTAACTTCCCTATTTTCTTCTGTATAAAAAGTTTGATGCTTGATTTGACAAATTACATTCAGATACAGCACACCCCCTTGTGTCTGCATCTGTCTGTCACCTCCTTTCTTGGCAACTCTTTGCCTACCTGTCTGGAACCCTGATTTCTCCCACTGATTGAGGGAAGGACTGAGCCTGGTCTGTGGCAAGTATTCTCAACAATGAAACAACTTCTGGGGGAAATCACCATCCCTGACCTTGTAAGATCAAACCAGAAATACCCCTATTTCAAACACGGGCTGTTCACGCATCCCAAGAACCCACGAGAGACCTTGATGCAAACTGCAAGAGGGATTTTTAATCGGAGCTCCTGGACGACCCGTATCCCACGCAGGGGACAGGGGGGTCGACCTCGAGGCTCGAAAATTAGGAGCTTTTATAACAATGGGGTAGGGGGGTTGGGGAAATTGGCGCGGTTTCACATGATTGGCTAGTTTAAACATCAGCAAGATACCCAGGTAGCTAACTCTAAGAGACAAGTGGGGGGGGAAGGGGGAGGTAATCTACCTAACAATTAAGTCATGTGCTACCTTAGGCAACCTCCTGGGGCATTGAGACATTCCACAGAGATTGCTGTGACATTCAGAGGGCGTTGGCTATTCTGTGATTGTTCCAGGAAAGGCTTGCCCTGTCCTAGAGCCATCGGTTAGTTTAGAGATTCACTTTCCCTCCTGACACAAGGGACTCTATTTTGTCTTTGGTTACGTACTACTCTTTCATTCTCAAGATGTACTATAGAGCAATAGTTATAAAAACTGCATGGTATTGGTACAGAGACCGGCATGTAGATCAATGGAACAGAATTGAAGACCCAGTAATGAGCCCACACACCTATGGTCACTTGATCTTTAACAAATAGGCCAAAACATACACGGGGGTGATGGGGTGGTAGAGACAGCATTTTCAACAAATGGTGCTGGTTCAACTGAAGGTCAGCATGTAGAAGAATGCAAATTGATCCATTCTTATCTCCTTGTAAAAAGCTCAATTTTAAGTGGATCAAGGAACTTCACATAAAACCAGAGATACTAAAACTTATAGAGGAGAAAATGGGAAAATGACTTGAAGATATGGGCACTGGAGAAAAATTCCTGAACAGAACAGCAATGGCTTGTGCTGTAAGATTGAGAATTGACAAATGGGGCCTCATAAAATTGTAAAGCTTCTGTAAGGCAAAAGACACTGTAAAGAAGACAAAAAGGCCACCAACAGATTGGGAAAGGATCTTTACCAATCCTAAATCCGATAGGGGACTAATATCCAATATATACAAAAAAGTCAAGAAGATAGACTACAGAAAATTAAATAACCCCATTAAAAAATGGCGCACAGAGCTAAACAAAGAATTCTCAGCTGAGGGATACTGAATGGCTGAGAAGCACCTAAAAAAATGTTCAACATTCTTAACCATCAGGCAAATGCAAATCAAAAAACCCCTGAGATTCCACCTCACACACCAGTCAGAATGGCTAAGATCAAAAATTCAGGTGACAGCAGATGCTGGTGAAGATGTGGAGAAAGAGGAACACTCCTTCATTGCTGATGGGATTGCAAGCTTGTACAACCACTCTGGAAATCAGTCTGTCGGTTCCTCAGATAATTGGACATAGTACTACAGGAGGATCCAGCATGTAGAAAAATGCAAATTGATCCATTCTTTTCTCCTTGTACAAAGCACAAGTCCAAATGGATCAAGGACCTCTACATAAAACAAGATACACTTGAATCAAATAGAAGAGAAAGTGGGGAAGAGCCTCAAACATATGGGCACAGGGCAAGACTTTTTGCACAGAACACCAATGGCTTGTGCTTTAAGATCAACAATCGATAAATGGGACCTCGTAAAAATGCAAAGCTTCTGTAAGGCAAAGGAGAGAATCAATAGGATAAAATAAAAACCCAAAGATTGGGAAAAGATTGTTACCAGCCCAATATTCCATAGAGGGCTAATATCCAAAATTTACAAAGAACTCAAGAAGGTAGACTCCAGAGAACCAAATAATCCTATTAAAAAGTGGAGTACAGAGGTAAAAAGAGAATTCTCAACTGAGAAAGCATTTAAAGAAATGTTCTAAATCCTTAGTCATCTGGAAATGCAAATCAAAATGACCCCAAGATTCCACCTCACAGCAATCAAAATGACTAAGATAAAAAATACAGGTATAGCAGATATTGTAAGGGTGTGGACAAAGAGGAACACTCTTCCATTGCTGGTGGGATTGCAAGCTGGTACAACCACTCTGGAAATCAATCTGGTGGTTCCTGTGAAAATTGGAAATAGTTCTACCTGAAAACCCAGCTATACCGCTAATGGGCATATACCCAAAAGATTCTCCAACATGTAATAAGGACACACACTCCACTATGTTCATAGCAGCCATATTTATAATAGCCAGAAGCTGGAAACAACCCAGATTTCCCTCAGCAGAAAAAATGGATATAGAAAATGTGGTACCTTTACACAATGAAGTACTACTCAGCGATTAAAAATAATGATTTCATAAAATTCACAGGCAAATGAATGGAACTAGAAAAATATTATCCTGAGTGAAGTAACCCACTCCCAAAAGAACACACTTGGTATGTACTTACTAAAAACTGAATATTAGCCCAAAAGTTCACAATGCCCATGATTCAACCTCCAGACCATATCGAGCTTAGGCGCAAGGAAGACCAGGCTATGGATGCTTCATTTCTGCCTTGAAGGGGCAAAGGATCATTGGGGGAAGTGGAGGAGAGGGTGACCAGGGACAGAAAGAGGAGTGGGAGGAAATAACTGGGCATTATCCTGTTCTGGAGGGGATTTAAGAGAGGCACAGAGTGTCAGGAAATTGAAGAAAAGTATGGAGCAGGGGGGATGAGCCACTGGAGGGAAAAGAGAGACTTCCAGGGCACAAAGGGGATGACTTTATCCAAAATGTGCAGAAAAGGAGGAGATAGAACCTGTAGAGACTACCTCCAGCAGATAGGAATGACCCCAGTAGAGGCATGGGGGCATCCACCCATCTCAAAGTTTTTAACCCAGAAATGTTCCTGTCCAAAGGAAGAAAGAACAAAAATGGAGAAAAGACTGAAGGAAGGGCCATCCAGGGACTGCCCCACTTGGGGATCCATCCTGTCTGCAGTCATCAAGCCCACACTGTTGCTGTGGTCAAGAGGCACTTGTTGACAGGAATGTGATCCCATGATTGGGCCTTGTAGTTATCAGAGAAAGGGGGAAAGGGGGGACCAAATCTTTTAAATTCAGACTCCATCTTACAGAACTTGATCTAAGGTTGAACTCAAGTTAACTAACAGGCCAGTTTCCAGGCTACCTCCCAACAAGACCTGTACCTAGCACTAGTTTCCAACAAATCTGCACCCCCAGGTTACAAGCCCACCCCAGCCCTGGAAGGGACTTTGAGGCCTTAACCCTAGCTAAGGAGCAACCAGCTGCTTGTAGTTTGGGGGAAGAGGGTAAGGAAACAATTTCTCTTTGGAATGTGGCTACTGGTAGGTCGTCTGTGCTCCAGTAGATGGAGCCATATCCTTGTGCACAAGAGCATCAATAAAACTAATAATAATTAAAACATTCATATCACACACACATTAAGGTGGGAGGGGGAAGTTACTAGAGTCTGGTAGAGAATTGGAAGGGAGAGTTCAGGGTGGTTATGATCAAAACAAATGTACACATGAAACTGTCAAAGAATAAAAATTTCTTAGAGAATATTTCAAAGACAAAGCAAAGCCATTTTTTCTCAGACAATGCTCTTTCAGATAGAAAAGACTACACATAATTAATTTCTTAATTTTGCCTCTTATTAAGAAAGACATGAAGAAAACTTTTTTGTTTTTGTTTTTCCAATTTTTATTAGATATTTTCTTCTTTACATTTCAAATTTTATCCCGAAAGTCCCCTATACCCTCCCCCCCCCCCGCCCTGCTCCCCTACCCACCCATTCCCACTTCTTGGCCCTGGCGTTCCACTGTACTGGGACATATAAAGTTTGCATGACCAAGGGGCCTCTCTTCCCAATGATGGCCAACTAGGCCATCTTCTGCTACACATGCAACTAGAGACATGAGCTCTGGGGGTACTAGTTAGTTCATATTCTTCTTCCACCTATAGGGTTGGAGACCCCTTCATCTCCTTGGGTACTTTGTCTAGCTCCTCCCTTGGGAGCCCTGTGTTCCATCTAATAGCTGACTGTAAGCACCCACTTCTATGTTTGCCAGGCACTGGCATTGCCTCACAAAAGACAGCTATATCAGGGCCCTTTCAGCAATATCTTGCTGGCGTATGCAATAGTGTCTGCTTTTGGTGGCTGATTATGGGATGGATCCCTAGCTGCAGCAGTCACTGGATGGTCCATTCTTTTGTCTCAGCTCCACACTTGATCTCTGTAACTCCTTCAATGTGTGCTTTGTTCCTAATTCTAGGAAGGGGCGAAGTGTCCACACTTTGATTTTCATTCTTCTTGAGTTTTGTGTGTTTAGCCAATTGTATCTTGGGTAATCTAGGTTTCTGGGCTAATATCCACTTATCAGTGAGTACATGTTAAGACATGAAGAAAATTAATGCAACTAGAATTGATATTAAAATTTGTTCCTTCAATGGGATCATTCTTACTTTGCATTTAGTATCTAGAATAAGAGTACCAAGAATAATATGAGAAGTCTTACCCAAATTGCTCTCCTGAAAACTTTGTGCTGGTTCCATTCATACTCAAAAAGTGTTGTCCTTCTGACATGTTAAAAATGGGGGAGTATATAAAACTATCTTACTGTTGACACAAATCTGTCAAATGCATTTAATACTTGTGTATTTAGCAATAGCAACATTTCTCAGTCATTGAAAGAAAATTAGAGCTCAGAAATGTGTGGAATGTATTACTGGTCAACTGGGTGGACATGTTTTCACCTTCATCTGAGATTCTCTTAGAGGAAGGGTTAGGAAAATCTGAGACCAGCACGGCTCAGTTTCAGTGAAAAGAGGGCTCCACATTCCTGGTTCTTGTGTGATTCCTGTCCTAGAGAACCAGGGCTGCTCTCCCAGGGTAGCATGGTTGCAGTGGATGGCTATACTGTTTTCCCCACTGTCCCTGGTTTCCTCTGTGTAAGCTGCTCAAGCCTGAACCCACCAGCTTCTGTCCTCAGTCCTGCTGTTGCCATGGGATCCCCTGCCCTTCTGAGTCAGAGTAGGAAAATGTCTGTGGGGGGAACTATGGGATATTGCACCTGTGTGGAATTGCTGGGGCATGTCTAGGAAGGAATTTTATGGGATGTGTCTGTTAGGACATGTCCTGTGGCATGCCTGCATCTGTGATTGCTAGAGGTATGTTATGAGGATTATTGGCAAGCTAGGGCACAAAGGGAATTCATTAATGGCTAGTTCTAAAACTAATATAGTATTATGAAGTACACTAACTCATACCTGTCATTTTGAATTCCCTCTCCTACAGTAAAGAGATTAGTTATAATGACTATCATCAGACTCATGGAGGCTGTTGTTGGTGCTAATAATTGCTATTATATTTAAGACTAAATTAATTTATATAAACAATAACAGTTAAGCTGTCTGATGCAAGTATAGTTTAAATAATGAATTAAGAGACATATTAGCATGGAAACTGTAGAAACTAATATGGTCACAATATGGGCTGACAGCATATTTAACTGATCCGCTGATAGAACAGGCTGTAATATATAGCACAAAGACATTTGGTTTATTAAAGAGTAGGGATCATCTTGAAAATCTAGAAATACTTAAAGTAACCTCTGTGATTTACAGTACTGATGAAACTACTTATTTGACCTTCTGTATATATGGAGGAATATTTGACATAATTGTAGATAAAGAAATATGTTATAATGTTGAAGTTAAAGAAAAAAATTGTGTTTAGTACTCTAATAGCATTTCCAGTTTCCATCTGCATCCCTGGAGCTAACACTGTGCCACACAACAATCCTTCCTACACAGAGATAGCTTGTCCCCCAGGAGTGCTGACACACCTAAGCTTACAGGTGAGAGTACCACTACTGTCTCATTACCTGGCCCAAGTTAGATCTGCCAGGGGGCAACAGGACACAGGAACCCCTGAGCAGTCAGGCACACAATCCTTCCAGTTTCCATTCCCCCCACCAGAGCTGATCCTGTGCCACAGCCCCTCCCCCCCATCCTAATCTGGCCTGGAGATAGCTTATCTCCCAGGAGTGCTGATATATCTAAGATGACAAGAGTACTGACACACGCAGGCTCAGAGCTCTCAGAAGGGACACGATCCAGTCAGTGACTGCAAGACCAGATAACACCAGAGAAAACCAGATGGTGAGAGGCAAGTGTAAGAACATAAGCTAAAGAAAACCAAGGCTACTTGGCATCATCAGAACCCAGTTCTACCACAACAAGCCCTGGATACCCCAACACACCTGCAAAGCAAGATTCTGATTTAAAATCACATCTCATGATTATAAGACGACTTTTTGTTTTGTTTTGTTTTATTTTTTGTTTTTCAAGACAGGGTTTCTCTGTGTAGCCCAGCTGTCCTGGAACTCACTCTGTAGCCCAGGCTGGCCTTGAACTCAGAAATCCACCTGCCTCTGCCTCCCAAGTGCTGGGATTAAAAGTGTGCACCACCACCACCCGGCATAAGATGACTTTTTAAAGAAACATATATAACACCCTTAAAGAAATACAGGAGAGAGTCTGCGCAGTTCAGCTCTTGAACTGTGAAGAGTGAGTGAGCGGACTTCAGAAGTGACACAGCTTCTGGGACAGGCAGAAGCAACTCAGCTTCTGGGACAGACCCGGTTTTGGGCTCCAGACATCTGGGCACCTTCCCCGTCTGAGGAGAGGTGTCCGCCTGGGAGGGCTTTGCCTGCAGAAGCAGGTGAGGGAACCATCAGATCCCTCAGAGACCAGTTTGCGCAGGTCAGCTTGCAGACTGTGAAGGGTGAGTGAGTGGACTGCAGAAGTGACACAGCTTCTGGAACAGGCAGAAGCAACATAGCTTCTGGGACAGACCCAGTATCAGGGCTCCAGACTTCTGGGCACCTTCCCTGCTAGAGGAGAGGTGTCTGCCTGGGAGGGCTTTGCCTGCCAGAGCTCGTGAGGGACCTAACTTGGGTCCTGGGTACCTCAGAGACTAGTCTGTGCAAGTGAGCATACAGGCTGCAGAGGCAACACATCTTCTGGGGCAGGTCCTGTATCGGGCCTTCATCTTTAGCCAAGAGGCAGGTCTGAACACCAGACCTCTGTGCACCTTCCCTGCAAGAGGAGACCTTGCCTGCAGAGACTACTCTGACCACTGAGACTCAGGAGAGAGCTGGACTCCCAGGACTGCTTACAGAGGTTAACAGAATCACAGGAGAAACAAGCTCCACCCAGAGACAACTATAACAACTAACTCTAGAGATTACCAGATGGCGAAGGCAAACGTAAGAGTCTTAATAACAGAAACCAAGACCACTCACCTTCATCAGAACCCAGCACTCCCACCTCAGCCAGTCCTGGATACTCCAACACACCTGAAAAGCAAGACTCAGATTTAAAATCATATCTCATGATTCCTGATCTTTCCAAGACTTTTATCATGAAAGGGTGTTGGATTTTGTCAAATGTTTTCTCAGCATCTAATGAAGTGATCCTGTGATTTTTCTCTTTGAGTTTGTTTATATAGTGTATTACGTTGATGGATTTCCGTACATTAAACCATCCCTGCATTCCTGGGATGAAGCCTACTTGGTCATGATGGATGATCATTTTGATGTGTTCTTGGATTCGGTTTGCGAGGATTTTATTGAGTATTTTTGCATCAATATTCATAAGGGATATTGGTCTAAAGTTCTCTTTCTTTGTTGGATCTTTGTGTGGTTTAGGTATCAGCGTAATTGTGGCTTCATAGAACGACTTGGGTAGAGTACCTTCTGTTTCTACTTTGTGGAATAGTTTGAGAAGTATTGGAATTAGGTCTTCTTTGAAGGTCTGATAGAACTCTGCACTAAACCCATCTGGTCCTGGGCTTTTTGTGGTTGGGAGATTATTAATGACCGCTTCTATTTCTTTAGGGGAAATGGGACTGTTAAGATTGTTAATCTGATCCTGATTTAACTTTGGTACCTGGTATCTGTCTAGGAAGTTGTCCATTTCATCCAGGTTTTCCAGTTTTGTTGAGTATAGGCTTTTGTAGTAGGATCTGATGATGTTTTGGATTTCCTCAGGATCTGTTGTTATGTCTCCTTTTTCATTTCTAATTTTCTTAATTCGGATACTGTCCCTCTGCCCTCTAGTTAGTCTGGCTAAGGGTTTATCTATCTTGTTGATTTTCTCAAAGAACCAGCTTCTGGCTTGGTTGATTCTTTGAATAGTACTTTTTGTTTCCACTTGGTTGATTTCAGCTCTGAGTTTGATTATTTCCAAAAGACAGCATTTTCAACAAATGGTGCTGGCACAACTGGCGGTTATCATGTAGAAGAATGCAAATTGATCCATTTTTATGTCCTTGTACAAAGCTCAAGTCTAAGTGGATCAAGGAACTCCACATAAAACTAGAGACACTGTAATTTATAGAGGAAATAGTGGGGAAAAGCATCGAAGATATGGGCACAGGGGGAAAAATTCCTGAACAGAACAGCAATGGCTTGTGCTGTAAGATTGAGAATTGACAAATGGGACCTCATAAAATTGTAAAGCTTCTGTAAGGCAAAAGACACTGTAAAGAAGACAAAAAGGCCACCAACAGATTGGGAAAGGATTTTTACCAATCCTACATCTGATAGGGGATTAATATCCAATATATACAAAGAGCTCAAGAAGCTGGATTCCAGAAAATCAAATAACCCCATTCAAAAGTGGGGTACAGAGCTAAACAAAGAATTCTCAACAGAGGAATACGGAATGGCTGAGAAGCACCTGAAAAAATATTCAACATCCTTAATCATCAGGGAAATGCAAATCAAAACAACCTTGAAATTCCACCTCACACCGGTCAGAATGGCTAAGATCAAAAATTCAGTTGACAGCAGATGCTTGCAAAGATGTGGAGAAAGAGGAACACTCCTCCATTGTTGGTGGGATTGCAAGCTGGTACAACCACTCAGGAAGTTAGTCTGGCGGTTACTCAGAAAATTGGACATAGTACTACTGGAGGATCCAGCAATACCTCTCCTGTGCATATATCCAGAAGATGTTCCAACTGATAATAAAAACACATGCTCCACTATTTTCAAAGCAGCTTTATTTATAATAGCCAGAAGCTAGAAAGAACCCAGATGTCTCTCAACAGAGGAATGGATGCACAAAATGTGGTACATTTACACAATGGAGTACTACTCTGCTATTTAAAACAATGAATTTATGAAATTCTTGGGCAAATGGATGTATGTGGAGGATATCATCCTTAGTGAGGTAACCCAATCACAAAAGAAGTCACTAGATATGCACTCACTGATATGTGGATATTAGCACAGAATCTTAGAATACCCAAGATACAATTTGTAAAACACAAGAAAATCAACAAGATGGAAGACCAGCGTGTTCCCTTGCATTTGGAGCATAGATGTTCAGAATTGATAGTTCATCTGTTAGATTTTTCCTTTGATGAGTAGGACGTGTAATTCCTTATTTTATTGACAACTTTTGTTTGAAAGTTGATTTTTTTCTATATTAGGATGGCTACTACAGCTTCTTTCTTGGAACCCACATTCATAAAAGAAACATTATTAAAACTTAAAGCAGATATTGAACCTCATAAAATAATAGTGGGAGAATTCAACACACCACTCTCACCAATGGACAGATCATGGAGACAGAAACTAAACAGAGACACAGTGAAACTAACAGAAGCTATGAACCAAATGGATTTAACACATATGTATAGAACATTTCATCCTAAAACAAAAGAATATATCTTCTTCTCAGCACCTCATGGTACCTTCTCCAAACTGACCGTATAATTGGTCACAAAACCGGCCTCAACAGATACAAGAAGATTGAAATAATCCCATGCAACCTATAAGATCACCACAGACTAAGGCTAGTCTTCAATAACAACAAAACAACAGAAAGCCCACACTTCAGTAAAGCTGAACAATGCTTTATTCAATGATAACTTGATCAGGGAAGAAATAAGAAATTAAAGAGTTTTACAATTTAATGAAACTTATGGGACATAATGAAAGCAGTGGTAAGAGAAAAACTCATAGCTCTGAGTGCCTCCAAAAAGAAACTGGAGAGAGCATACACTAGCAGGTCTAAGTACATGTGAAAGCTCTAGAGCAACAGTAATCAAATACACCCAAGAGATGTAGACTGCAAGAAATATTCAAACTCAGGTCTGAAATCAACCAAGTAGAAACAAAGAGAACTACACAAAGAATCAAAAAACAGAACAACAACAACAACAAAACAACTGGGAACTGGTTCTTTGAGAAAATCAACAAGATAGAGAAACCATTAGCCAGACTAATAGGAGGCAACAGAGACAGTATCCAAATTAAGAAAACCAGAAATAAAAAGGGAGACATACCAGCAGAAACAAATAAAAAACAAAAAACAAAAAAACAGATCCTACTACAAAGGTTTATACTCAACTAAACTGAAAAATCTGCATGAAATAGATAGTGTTCTAGACAGATACAAGGTGCCAAAGTTAAATCAGGATAAGATAAACCATCTAAACAGTCCCATAACCTCTAAAGGAATAGAAGCAGTCATTAAAAGCCTCCCCCCACCAAATAAAAAAATAAAAAAAGCCCAGGACCAAATGGGTTTAGTGCAAAATTTATACCAATACTCTTCAAATGATTCCACAAAATAGAAACAGAAACAATACTACCCAATTAGTTCTATGAAGCCACAGTTAAACCACACATACCTAACAAAGAAAGAAAGCTTCAGACCAATTTCTCTTATCAATAACGATGCAAAAATAATTAATAAAATTCTTGCAAACCGAATCCAAGAACACATCAAAATGATCATCCACCATGATCAAGTTGGCTTTATTCCAGGGATGCAGGGATGGTTCAATATATAGAAAACCCATCAATGTAACCCACTATATGAACAAACTCAAAGGAAAAAAACCCACATGGATCATCTCATTAGATGCTGAAAATGCTTTCCTCTACTCAAAGGATAAACAGGCTGAGAAAGAAATTAGGGAAATGACACCCTTTACAATAGTCACAAATAATATGAAATATCTTGGTGTGACTATAACCAAGAAAATGAAAGATCTGTATGACAAGGACTTCAAGTCTCTGAAGAAAGAAATAGAAGAAGACCTCAGAAGATGCTCATGGATTGTCAGGATTAACAGTAAACATGACCATTTTACCAAAAGCAATCTACAGATTCAATGCAATCTACAACTCAATTCTTCACAGAGATAAAAGAGCAATTCTCAAATTTATCTAGAATAACACAAAAACATTCTCAACAATAAAAGAACTTCTGGGGAAATCACCATCCCAAACCTCAAGTTTTACTACAGTGCAATAGTCATAAAAACAGGATAGTATTGGTACAGAGACAGGCAGGTAGATCAATGGAATAGAATCAAAGACCCAGAAATGAACCCACACACCTATGGTCACCTGATTTTTGACAAAGAAGTCAAAACCTTCCAGTGAAAAAAGACAGCATACTTACCAAATGGTACTGGCTCAAGTGGCAGTCTGCATGTAGAAGAATGCAAATTGATTGATTTTTATCTCCTTGTACAAAGCTCTATTACAAGAAGATCAAGGACCTCAACATAAAGCCAGATACACTGAATCTAACAGAAGAGAAAGTGGGAAAGAACCTCAAACATATTGGCACAGGGGAAATTTTTCTGAACAGAACACCAGTGGCTCAGGCTCTAAGATCAACTATAGACAAATGGGATCCCATAAAACCTCAAAGCTTCTGCAAAGCAAAAGACACTGTCAACAGGACAAAACAGCAACCCAGAGAATGGGAAAACGTCTTTGCCAACTCTACATCCAATACAGGGCCATCATCCAAAATATACAAAGAACTCAGGACATTAGACTCCAGAGAACCAAATAACACTATTAAAAATTGGGTACAGAGCTTAACAGAGAATTCTCAACTTAGGAATCTTGAATGGCTGAGAAGCACTTAGAGAAATGTTCAGCATCCTTAGTCATCAGGGAAAGTACATTTTTAAACATATAGAAACACTGCTGCCCTGTTTACATGTATATTTCCTTAGAAAATAATTTATGCTATGAACTCTAAAGAATGTGAAGATAGGAAAAAGACCTGAGTGAGCAAGCCCCTTCTTTCCTTCCCTTTCTCCTCAGAGCAGATTCTGGGGATGAGTAGATTTTCTCATTCAGTAGGGTGCCTGCTACGAAGGCATCAAGTTCTATGCTTGGAACGCCATTAGAAGCCAGGCATGGGGGTGGAGACAGAGGATTCTGGAGGCTTGCTGACAAACCAGTATAGTGCAATGAGTGATTTTTCTGTTCAAAGTGATTTTCTAAAAAGGTAACATGGCAAGTGGACACCCCATGTCAGTTTCTAGCCTCTGCTTACTCATACGTCATGGAAGCATACACATTCATACTGAGGAACATCCTTCCTACACACACAGGAATAAGTTCTTAGATATTATTATGCTTTCAGTATTTTGCCACCTGCACTTACAATTATTGTATTCTATTTTTAATAGTCTAGAATTGGGTTTTTTCAACTCTTGCTCTATTGTTAGATTTTGAGTGTTGTGTAACTGATTTCAGGTTTTGTTTTGTTTTTGGTTTTTTTTTTTTTGAGTTTTTGAGACAGGGTTTCTCTGTGTATCCCTGGATGTCCTGGAACTCACTCTGTAGACTAGGCTGGCCTCGAACTCAGAAATCCACCTGCCTCTAAAAGTAGGTCACAGATGGCCCATACAGGGATCAAACTCATGACCTTGGCGTTATTAGCACCATGCTCTAACCAACTGAGCTAACTGGCCAACTTTCACTTTTTGTTTTGTTTTGTTTTGTTTTTGTTTTTTGAGATAGGGTTTCTCTGTGTAGCCCTGGCTGTCCTGGAACACACTTTGCAGACCAGGCTGGCCTTGAACTCAGAAATCCGCCTGCCTCTGCCTCCCTAGTGTTGGGATTAAAGGTGTGCCCCATCACATCCGGCCAATTTTCACTTCTTATAGAAACCCCATTGTAACTGCCAATTGTACCTTGAAACTTTATAAAGATTCCATTATATCTTTTGACTTGTGGCTATTTATGATGAGATTAACTTCCTGAGTGTTCTCTGGGCCTCTAGTCAAATTCAACCTCCAAAATTTTGTCACCTTCCATTTCTGTTTTACAACTGAAACTAAGTACTTTGTCTTTTATTTCAAAATCCCACTATTGAGGCCACTTGCGTTAGTCTGTACATGTGGCTGTTGTTACCCACTACTGCTAAATTCTGGAGTTTAAACATTATTAATACCATGTGCAAAAACCTGATTTTTCTAACCTCAAAAAATAGTATTTCTCTATCGTTATTATCTGGCAATTGTTTCAAATGAGTCTCATGTAACTTTGTTCACATTTAGTCTACATGTTTCTTGGTCATACTTTTCTTTTCCCTGGAATTTGATATTGTTTTAGACTTGTCGTTTAGAAAGATGAAATTGGTACTATACTTATTGCAAAGATCATCTAAGTTTTACAGAGTACAATCTTTCTTTTTTACTTCACTATTTTCTGATATTGAGACACTTCCTTCTTGAAGCACATCTAGTAGAAATTTGAAAAGATTAATGAGTACGCCTCCCAAATTGCTAAGAATTTTAAAAACCAATTTTGGACAGTCCAACCAACTCTTCTTGCATTCAAAGTCCTTCTTGTTTCATATGTCACAGAATACAGTAAAACAAACAAACAAACAAACAAAATAGCACATGCTAAGTCAAATTCTTTGAGGTAGAAGACCTTGGTTTGTTGGGGTCTCTCTCTGTCTCTCTGTCTTTCTCTCTCTCTCTGTCTCTCTTTCTCTTTCTCTCTCTCTCTCTCTCTCTCTCACACACACACACACACACACGCACACGCACACACACACACACACACACACACACACACACACACACACACGTGCATTAAATCTTGTATTTTCTTTGTGGTTTTGTTTAAACATACATACTCCAGTGATATCTGAGCAGAAATATGATTTCTTCATGTATGCTACTCCTTCAACTTTTTCTTGCTTTCGGTCTTTTGTATATTAGCTTTATGTACTATGTGTATGTATGTATGTTAATATAGGTGTACACACATGTGTGTGCTAGAAATTCTTCCATGTATGACTGTATCTTTGGATGTTAAGATTTAATATTGTATGTTTTTCTGAATCACTTTCTTTTTATTTTGTTGAAACAGGTTTTGTCATGAACTTGGAGCTCATTGATTCATCTAGGTTGTTTGACAAAATATTCCATCTCTCTACCTCCAAGTTGAGCTTTTATTTACAGATTTAGGTGAAGAGAAAGGAATGCCTCACAAGGATATTTTAGAAAAGCCAAGACCCTCATAGCACAGCTCAGTCCTGTAGCTTGCAGAGTCCCCTCCAGCTGCAGAGCCTTCTAGAACTCTGAAAGGAAGCATGAGAAGAAGTGCTGGGTTTCTAGATAAAGTGGATGGTCAAGACACAAAAGAGTAATTGTTCATGTCAGGGAGCTGGACACTGAAATAGATGTATTCAATGGATATTTTCTCAGAGCTCATATAACAGCTGTCACCTTGAAGATGTAGCACCCTTTTAGTCTGGCCCTCCTCCAGTTTTAATGACCCACTGAGAAGGGGAAAAGGGAGTTTTGCTGGAAGGAGCTCATCAGACTATTTTCCTCTGCTTGTCTCCTGATTAAAGTCACATATGTTGAACACATTTATTAAAGCAAAAAAACAAGCAAAGAAGCACACACAGAGCCTCTCACCTCTGCTCTCCCCTCAGTCCCTTTCTCACGAAGGGAGAGCTGAATACACAGAAGTGTGTGGTTGGACAACAGCCCAGAAATCTGGAAAGTGTATTATGTGGGATCCTCATGGGAAAGCACAGAGCTTCCAGCAGCTCTGGCTCTGGGCTTCCACACACCATCAATCCAGTGCCTGGCAGGCTCTGCTCCCCCTTTCCCTCACTTCATGCAGAGAGCAGACAGGAATAACTATGAATCTCAAGTTGCAGTAGCCAAGCCATGTGAGGAAGAGAAGGAAAGGGGAGAAAGGGAGTAAGGGAGTTTGGAAATCTGTAACCTTCCAACAGTCCTGACAACTCCATTTTGTGTTCAGGCTTTTTCTTACTAGCTTTTCATAGACATTTGGATACAGATGGTTTGAGGGAGAAATTAGTTTTAGGGGCTGGTGGAGCTGGCATGCTGATCTGCCTTCAAGAACCATCTCACAGAAGAAAATGAAGATTCAGGAGTCTTGACAAAGAGACTATTCTTGGAAATAATCAAGAACATTTTTTTTTTTAAAATCCAGGGTCTTATGTAGCACAAGGCTGGCCACAAACTATATTTAGCCAAAAATCTCCATGCCTCCACTTTTTCAAGTATTTGGTATGGTGCTAGGGAATCAAACCCAGGACTTCCTTCACACTAGCCTGGGACTTTACCATTGGAGTCACATCTCCAGCCCCTGAAGATACACTTTACTAGTGAGAGAAACAGCTGAGGCCCTCATTAAACACCTGCTGGTTTGATTTACTTGCCTCCCAGAGCAGGAAACTGAGGCACCCACTATGAAAATTACAGATATATTATTTGGAACAATAACATTCAAGTTAGTTTTTCTGTGTTAGAATAAAATGTTCTGGAAGGTATATGGGGTGGGGTGGGGAATAAAATATGGAGTGTAAAAAATAAATTTAATAATAATAGTAAAAAAAAGAATAAAATGTTAATTTTTCCTATCTTTTGGAGCCAGTGTGACATTCTCTAAGAATTTGGTAAATAGTGTTTCTATAGAGCTAATTTTCTCAGATCTCATGTTTTCTATGATTCCATGTTTGTACTTCTGTTGTTCTAGTTAAAAAATGTACTTGGCTTGTGTCTTTTGACCACTGCTTCAGCAATGGTATGAAGAAAGCTTGACTGAGTCAAAGGTCCCTAGGACAGCTCAGTCATAGATACTGATGGCTTCAACTTCAACCTTAGGTATAGGTACTTATATTCTTTTGCATAAAGAAGGCTCCAAATTCACTGGACAGGATTTTCTGAATTTCATTTGAGATCAGAATCTGAATTGTAGTTGACCAGTGTAAAATTAACAGTCACAACACATAAATGTAGTTAGATAGCATGGGAAGGATACTGAGAATTTCTGCTGGTAACAAAAGATGTACACTTCTATATTCCTTCATTGCCTTCATCAAAGAAGAAGGTGTTATTCAAAAAATCAAATGTTTTCAATGACTAAAAGGTGTACACAGGAGTGTTGATGTGACTTTGAAAGAATGTTCCATAGAAATGAATGCTCAATGATGCTTTTTCTTTTTTCTGTGTGTTTATTTGCTTGAGTGGAATATGAGTAAGTGTGTGCATGTCTTTGTGTGTTCTTCTACCTTCAGGTGCCACTCCTTTGAAGCCATCTGTATCCTCTTCTTATTTTTTAAAATATAGAATTCCTCATTGGCCTGGCCTTTTTGATTCTGCTATACAAGCCGCAGGTATATGGTAGTATTTACCTCCCCAGGTCTGGGATTAGAAGTATGTGCCAGCATGACAGGATTTCTGTCTTGCTTTTGTTTGCTTAGACCTTAGTGATCAAATTTGGGTTCTCATGTAGAAAGAATGTTACTTACATAGATATCTTCCCAACACCTCAAACATGTTCATTTTCTTTTTCTCTTTTGTTTTGCTTTTCTGAAACACAAGTTTGTGATTTCTTGACTCAGCCGAGGTGTTTGCTCCATTCTTAAAATATTCACAACCTCTACTTGTGTCTTCTGACCGCCATTTTTCATGCCTATTCTGGAGGCTCACACTTTGTCTTGATAGATCTCAGTCAAGTTTCATTGTTGCCTTAAAATGGCTTATTCTGCTGGTGGTTACTTAGCCTCGTGCTGAGGCAGGAGAATTGGAGGGCTTGGCTAAAATGCACAAATGCTGGATACCTTGAGTTTGTGGTGCCTTCAGTTTCCAAGAATCTCACAGAGGTTTATGTGCTTTGGATCTTGGCAGTGTAGTCTGTTTAGAGTTTCAATCTGGCAGTCAAACTGGAGCAAATGAATCTATAAAAGCAGCACACAGCAAGAAATGATTCCTGGACTCTAAGCTTCACTTATTCCAAAGAAAAGAGCAATGCAATTGAACAAAGTTGAGTAGCATTTGTGTTCTATTATAGAACATATAGTATAGAATATATTACAGAGTACATAATACTTATGTGAGTGAAGTGGAAATAAATTAGATGTAACTGGGGAGGGAGAGGGACAAAAAATTAGGTGTAACTGTTAAAGGAGAAAGGCATTTAACTTGTTAGAACTTTTCATTTTTTGTTTTTGTTTTGTTTTATTTTATTTATTTTTTCTTTGTTTTTTTCCTTTGATTTAAGTTTTATTGCATTATGATGAGAAAAGATACATGATTTCAATTTATTTGAATGTGTTAACATTTAAAAACATATTTTCAGTAAATAGACTTACATCACATTCTTCCTTCCCTTTTATACCCCAACTCCTCCCGGAGAGCCCCCCTTCAAAACCTGCAATACCTTATGTTTTTTTTTTTTAATATATTCTTTAAAATTTATAAAATATTGTAACAATAAAAATGAATATTATAAAAGTTGTTTGATATAAAAAAACAATCAATTGAACAGTTTTATGTAGATGTTTGTCTACAACACTGAAAATACATATGTTTTTCTCAATATAAAATTTTTTTAAAGAGTAAAATTTTTTTTATTAGATATTTTCTTTATTTACATTTCAAATGTTATCCCCTTTCCTACTTTACTCTCCGAAAATCCCCTATCCTCTCTCCACTCCCTCTGCTCCCCAACCCACCCACTCCTATTCCTGGTCCTGGCATTTTTCCTTATACTGGGGCATAGAGCCTTCACAGGACCAAGGGCCTCTCCTCCCATTGATGACCGACTAGGCCATCCTCTGCTACAAATGTAGCTAGAGCCACAAGTTCCACCATGTATTTTCTTTGATTGGTGGTATAATTCCAAGGAGCTCTGAGGGTACTGGTTAGTTAATATTGATGTTCCTTTTATAGGGTTTCAGTCCCTTTCAGCTCCCTGGGTATTTCTCTGGCTCCTTCATTGGGGACCTTGTGCTCTGTCCAGTGGATAACTGTGAGCATCTACTTCTGTATTTGCCAGACACTGGCAGAGCCTTGCAGGAGACAGCTATATCAGGATCCTGTCAGCAGGTTCTTGTTGGCATCTGACTAGTGTCTGGGTTTGGTGGTGGTTAATGGGGTGGATCCCTAAGTGGGGCAATCTCTGGATGGTCATTCCTTCAGGCTCTGCTCTGAACTGTCTCTATAACTTCATCCATGGGTATTTTATTCCCCATTCTAAGAAGAAACAAAGTATCCACACTTTAAATCTTAACTAACTCCAAATATATTAACTGTATGATATTTTAAAATATCACTTTTAGTTTTATAACGAACATAAATAGATAAAGTCTTTTTGCTTGTTAGTTTGTTTTGTTTTTAGTATTGCTTAAAATCTTGGCTCTTACTATGGTACAAACACAAAATAAGAACAGTTTTTAGACATTGGAGTTCATTGTAATAAGGCTGTACTTGAATGTCCCTCATATCACCAAAGGATTTTTACCTCCATAGTAGATAAGGTAAGAGTTGACAGTTCTCCTGCACCAAGGAATGACTTGTAGACACAATTTTTGGATACAAATTTCCTGCTACAGTCAAAACTATTTGACTTGAGTGATTGTTGTCATTCTCAGTCCTCAGAGAACAGGTTACATTCATTTAAGAAATGGTGTGTGTATTAAGATGGTCTATCCATGAAGTCATTCATCAACTGTTTCAATGAACAATGGTTCTGCTTGGAGGGTGGTACCGATATTAGGTGAGAGTAAGATTCTGGTTCATTGGCTGTGATAATTTTGAAAAGCATTCATCTCAGAATAAGAGTAACTTTTAAAGTCCTCTTCTTCAAAATTGATACAATAATTATAACTATCAAGCAAAGCCTTCAGTCTCACTCTTTGCTGTTCTCTTACAAGCTGCCTCCCAAATTAATTATCTACATTTCTTTTGGCTATATAAACAATTTTGAATTATGTAAGCTGTTCTGAAAACCATAGTATAGTGTGAAAACATCAAATAAACAGTCTTACTAATAGAAAGGCTGAGATAGAAGAATCATCATTTCAAGACCATTATGTGGTACACAGCAAGGCCCTGTCATATACATACAAGCAGAAGGTGTATATGGATTGTACAATATTGGACCTATTTTTCTCATTACCAAATTAGAGAGACCATGGGATGATAGCTGACAAGTTTCTAATTTCTCATATTTTTGAATTTCAATCGTTTAGGATTTGTTGGTAATGTTAATTTTCATATTAAGAGATTATTAAGGACAAGTGATTGTTACTTCCTGTTAATTTTCTTGTTAGAGGTAGAATTATGTTTTTGTGGGTTTGTTGAAAGATTACTTTCTTGCTTCTTCTAGGGTTTAGTTTCACTCCTTGTGTTGGTGTTTTCCATCTGTTATTCTTTATAGGGCTGGATTTGTGGAAAGAGTGTGTAAATTTGGTTTTGTCATGGAATATCTTGTTTTCTCCGTCTATGGTGATTGAGAGTTTTGCTGGGTATAGTAGTCTGGGCTGGCACTTGTGTTCTCTTAGGATCTGTATAACATCTGCCCAGAATCTTCTGGATTTCATAGTCTCTGGTGAGAAGTCTGGTGTAATTCTGATAGGTCTGCCTTTATGTTACTTGACCTTTTTCCCTAACTGCCTTTAAAATTCTTTCTTTGTTTAGTACATTTGGTGTTTTGATTATGTGATGGGAGGAATTTCTTTTCAGGTTGAGTCTATTTGGAGTTCTGTAGGCTTCTTATATGTTCATGGGCATCTCTTTCTTTAGGTTAGGGAAGTTTTCTTCTATAATTTTGTTGAAGATATTTACCGGCCCTTTAATTTGGGAATCTTCACTCTCTTCTATACTTAACCTAAGGAGGTTTGGTCTTTTCACTGTGTCCTGGATTTCCTGGATGTTTTGGGTTAGGAGCTTTTTTGCTTTTTGTGTTTTCTTTCACTGTTGTGTCAATGTTTTCTATGGTATCTTTTGCATCTGAGATTCTCTCTTCTATCTTTTGTATTCTGTTGGTTATGCTTGCATCTATGACTCCTGATCTCTTTCCTAGGTTTTCTAACTCCAGGGTTGTCTCTCTTTGTGATTTCTTTATTGTTTCTAGTTCCATTTTTAGATTCTGGATGGTTTTGTTCATTTCCTTTGCCTGTTAGATTGTGTTTTCCTGTAACTCTTGAAGGGATTTTTGTGTTGCCTTTTTAAGGGCTTCTAGCTGTTTCCCTGTATTCTCCTGCATTTCTTTAAGGGAGTTATTTATGCCCTTCTTAATGTCCTCTATCATTATCATAAGAAGTGATTTTTAGATCTGAATCTTGCTTTTCCAATGTGTTGGGGTATCCAGGACTTGCTATGGTGGGAGAATTGTGTTCTGATGATGCCAAGTAACCTTGGTTTCTGTCGCTTATGTTCTTATTCTTGCCTCTTGTCATATGATTATCTCTAGTGCTACCTACCCTGGCTGTTTCTGACTGGAGCCTGTCCTTCCTGTGATCCTGGTTGTATCAGAAGTCTTCTGAGTTAATCTGTCTCTGTGATCCTGTGATTCTTAGATCCTGAGATCCTAAGATCCTGGGTGTGTCTCTGAGCTCCTGGGGGTCAAGCTGCCTTTTTGACCTTTAGATCTTGGTGTGACCAAGTTCCTGGGATCCTGTAATCTTCTGATCCTGGGCATGTTAGAGCTCCTGGGAGTGGAGCTGTCTCTGGGTGTTGTGGGACTGGCTGCAGAGTTTGTGCCCAAGGTCTACTCAGGGCATAGGCCCAGACAGACCAGAAAGAACCTGTGCCCCTGGTCTGGTGGAGTTCCTGTATGCCTGGGTCCCGCTGCTCCCAGTTACTCCCAGTGTTGGGGACAGATGTTGTATCCTCCTCACCTCTTATCTTTTCGAATTTTTCATTTTTAAAGCTAATATGTTTTCCAGTTTTTATACTAGTCTTTAAACTAAAATAATTGTTGTCTAGAACTTCTTGCCTTCATAGTCAAAAACCAGTAAAGCAATTATTTCATTCTTTATTACCAGAAGACTGGGGGCTAATGATTCAGAAATAATGTAGACTGGAATGAAGGCTGTAGCTCAGTTGATAGAGCACTTGCCTAGCATGCATGAAGTCCTAAGTTCTATTATCATCACATACCTCTAATTCACCTCCTGTTACATGCTGAGTTCAAGGCCAGATTGGACTACATGAGACCCTTATCTAAAGTAAATAGTGATAGTTTTTTTTATAGGTTTATGATTTTTCTATTCTAGGCATAATTTGATATTCCTTTTTCTCTAAATCAGATGTTTTGTTAATATTAATATCTTGTCTGATCATATTATTTCTAAATTTCTTTCCTATTCTAGAAAAGTATTTCAGCTTAGTATTAGAACATTGACTAATATTAATATTTAGCAGGTGGAGGAAAGAGAATCCTAGGTTTGCATTGAACTTGGCCTACATAAGAGGCTGGAGATAAGTCTGAGACACAGAAAAAATAAAAGAGAAAGGAAAAGAAAGAAAGCAAAGGGAAAGGAGGGAACAAAGGGAAGGGAGAAAAGGGAAAGGAGGGGAGGAATGATAGGATGGGAAGGGAAGGAAGGGGAACTAGGGAAGGAAGAAAAGGTAGAGAAGCAGAGCCAAAATGCCATTTATCACTTGACCGCCATTAGCCCCTACTTTAACTGTAGACCCACAATGTTTCTTGGGATCTCCTGGAATCAGTATTGATTCATAACCAGTATCCAACAGGCCCCAGAAAGTGTTGTTTTCTTTCCTCTGGTGTACAGTTACCCTTATAAAAGACCATCAATTTCTCTGAGAGAGGAGTGGAGAAACACAAACAAGAAAACCTTTAGATGTGGTGTTTTGAATAGAAATGGCTCCCACAGACTCCTGTGTTTGAATTCTGCTTGGTCACCAGGGAGTGGCACTTATCAGGTGTGACACTTATCAGGTGTAGTTGCAACTTTGTTTGAGGAAGTAATCAATGGGGGTGGCCTTTGAGGTTTCAAACAACCATCCCAGGCCCAGTCTTTATCTTTTCTTGCTGCCTGATGATGTAGATGTAGAACTCTCACCTCCTTCTCCATGTCTGCCTATTCAGTGCTATCTTTCTGCCATGATGATAATGTACTAAACTATTAACCCTGTAAGTTGGTCATTGCTGTGAAAATATATTATGATCATAGCAACTTTTATAAAGGAAAACATTTAATTGGGGACTGCCTAAGAGTTTTAGACGTTTACTCCATTATCATCATGACAGGAAAGCATAGCATTAAGTAGACAGACATGGTGCTAGAGGAGTCAGGAGTTCTACATCTTGATCCACAAGCAGGAGCAGGAGACTCTTGTCATACTAGGTGTAGCTTGAGCATAGGAGACCTCAAAGCCACCCCCATAATGACACACTTCCTCCAACAATGCCACACGTTCTTCAAATTGTGTCATTTCCTATAGATCAAGCATTCAAACACATGAGTTTATGGGGGGGGCATTCCTATTCAAATCACCACAACAGGTATTAATTAGATGCATTAATGGGGTTTATATGATATTCTTATACATGCATACAGTATACATCAACTAAATCCATTTATCTGCACTCCCTCTCCCCTGATTTTCTCAGTCATTGGTCACCATCATTCTTCACTTAGATACATGGCTTTTTAGCATCCATTATGAAAGTGAAAATGTGGAACTCAACCTTTTAAGTGACTGACATCTAGATAAGAATCCCCTACATTTCTACCTCTAGGTGACTATTCATTGTGCTTTTCTGCTCAAATGCACATGTATATTTAGTTTGCCCTTGATGCCTAATTTAGTATAGTTAGCCAATATATATTTACTAATTTTATTATAGGAACTGAAGCTCTTGGAAAGTGACTTCAGTGGCTAGAATTAACTTCAAAACATTCTTGATTTGGTTCTTGTGGACATTCCAAAGTTCAGGCCAGACTGGTATCACATTCATAATTTAAGGAATGAATTGTTCTTATAATGTTTATATATTTACATAAGTGGGGATGAGTATGAATGTCCACCAGAGGGGAATGTCTATGATGATACTTTGTACACAATATGTTGTCACTTTTACCAAATATTTGCAACCCATTTGTGTATTGAGAGTTTAGAAATTGGGGTCAGAGTACCATTGAGAGCAAAGTGTCAGAGCAGCACAGCCGCTCTCTGTTCTTCATTTGGCCAAGAACTTTATAGAGACAGCTGTTTACTCAGGAAGGTCAGGTGAAAGACAGATGTTCAGCACTTCCTAATTTTAGAAGATTAATATAGGTGCCTCCAGTCTCTTGAGTGTTAGGTGCATCATCTCTGAATGAACACAGACCCAGAAGTCCTCTACTATATGTGTGTTGGGGCCCTCATGTCAGCTGGTGTATGCTGTCTGGTTGTCCAGTGTTTGAGAGATCTCCAGGGTCCAGATTAATTGAGACTGCTGCTCCTCCTATAGGATCACCCTTCTCCTTAGCTTCTTTCAGCCTTCCCTAATTCAACAACAGGGGTCAGTTGCCTCTGTCCATTGGTTGGATGCAAATATCTGCATCTGACTCTTTTACCTACTTGTTGGGTCTTTCAGAGGGCAGTCATGTTAGGCCCCTTTTTTGTGAGCACTCCATAACCTCAGTAATAGTGTCAGGCCTTGGGACCTCCCCTTGAGTTGGATCCCACTTTGGGCCTGTCACTGGGCCTTCTTTTCTTCAGGCTCCTCTCTAATTCCATCCCTGTAATTCTTTCAGACAGGAACAATTATGGGTCAGAGATATGACTGTGGGATGGCAACCCATCCTTCACTTGATCTTCTGTCTTCCTGCTGGAGGTGGGCTCTATAAGTTCCATCTTCCTACTGTTGAGCATTTCATCTAATGTCCCTCCCTTTGAGTCCTGAGAGTCTCTCACCTCCCAGATCTCTGATGCATTCTGGGGTGTCTTGCCAACCTCTTATTTCTTGAGGTTGTCTGTTTCCATTCTTTCTGCTGGCTCCCAGGGCTTCAGTCCTTTTTCCTCATGCAACACCAGATGAGATTCCCCTCTACCCATCACTCTCTGCTCCATCCACTTTCTCCCAGGTACCTCTCTCCCTCCCCACTTGTGACTGCTTTCCTCTCTCTCTCAAATGGGACTGAGGCATCCTCACTTGGGCACTTCTGCTTGTTGACCTTTTTGAGTTCTGTAGATTGTATCTTGGGTATTCTGTACTTTTTTCTTTTTCTTTTTTCCTTTTTCTTTTTTTCTAATATCCACTTATTAGTGAGTACATACCAAGCATGTCCTTTTGGGTCTGAGTTATCTCACTCAGGATGATACTTTCTAGTTCCATCCATTTGTCTGCAAAACTCAGGATGTCCTCTTTCTTAATAGCTGAGTAGTATTTCATTGTGTAAATGAACCACAGTTTTTGTATCCATTCTTCTGTCATGGGACATCTAGGTTGTTTCCAGCTTCTGGCTATCACAAATATGGCTGCTCTGAACATAAGGAAACACATGTCCCTGTGGCATGATGGGGCATCTTTTGGGTATATTCCCAATGGCAACCTACAGATTGGGGAAAAAAAATCTTCACTAGCCCCACATACAACAGAGGGTTAATATCCAAAATATATAAAGAACTCAAAAAGTTAATCACCAAAAAACCAAACAACCCAATCAAAAAATGGGGTATAGAACTAAACCAAGATTTCTTAACTGAGCAATCTCTAATGGCTGAGAAGTATCTAAAGAAATGTTCAAAGTCTTTAGTGATCAGAGAAATACAAATCAGAACAACCCTGAGATTCCACCTTACACTGATCAGAATGGCTAAGATCAAAACCTCAGGTGACAACACATGTTGGAGAGGATGTGGAGAAAGAGGTGGGATAGCAAACTGATAAAACTGCTGTGGAAACCAATCTGAAGGTTCCTTAGAAAATTGTAAATAGATCTACCTGAAGATGCACTTATACCACTCTTGGGAATATACCCTTGACTTCTTTTTTAATTCACTGGTTAATTGTAAAGAAATATTTGTTTTGTTTTAAATCCATATAATTTGAATTCATTAAGATTCACATAGTTATTGAATTAGAAAATGTTGAAATCGTAAATGATATGAGGCAAAGCTTTAATCTTGTGTTTATTATGACTTGTTTTGTGTATGGATATATGATCTGTCTTAAATATTCTGTTTGTAATAGAAAATTATATGTGTCCCACTACTGACTGAGGGACCATTTGGTCTAAAGAACCTTGTCAGGGAAGCATACCCTTGTTGGCATTCTCTTTGCCTGACTAACCATGTTGAAGGTGAGGTTGAAGTCTTTAACACTGTTATTGAATTGCCTATCTCTTCTAGTTTCATGCCTAACAATCTTGCTTTATATATTTAGCTGCTTCAGTATTTACTGTATCATTTATGGTTTTCCATTTATTTTACTTATATTTCACTGAAGAGTTCTCTCCTTTATCATTAAATAAGTACAATCTCATGGTGTTTATTTGAGTCCACTTTATCTGCAGAAGTCCCCTCTGGTCCCCTCTGGCTGCTATTTTTATCTAATATCTGTTCCCATCCCTTACTTTCAGCATATGTGTTTTTGAAGCACAGATGGGTCTATTGTAGGCATCTGAATTAAATTTATGGTTTGCTTTTAACTATTTTATTTATTCACCTACTTTATTACTTTTGATTGAACAGTTATTCATTTGCATTTAAAATTATTACAGATACCTGACGGTTTCTTGTACCATCACCTTCTAACCCATTTTATCATTCATTCATTCATTCATTCATTAATATTTTGTAGCTCTTTTGCTTTTTTATTTCTCCTGTGTTTTTTACTCTTGTGACTTGATGATTTTTCTGAAATCCCACTCTGCATAACAGTGAGAAACAAATAGTTTAGTTAAGATATGTATTCTATGCTATCCTTATTTTTTGTAGGCCAAAACAGTTAAAAAATAGATGATTTCGCTCTCGGGTGCAGGGGCTGTACACTCTCCCAAGGTCCCTACAGGACTCTCCAAGCGATCTTGGGACCACTGGTGAGCAGGACACAACATCTGTTCCAATCCAATCGCGTGGGACTTGAGACAGCAGCTGGGAGATAGACAAAGGGCCAGACCAGGGCAGCGGGTCCCTTCCCGTCCACACTGCACCAGCACCGGTCTCGGGTACAGGGGCTGTGCACTCTCCCAAGGTCCCTACGGGACTCTCCAAGAGATCTTGGGACCACTGGTGAGCAGGACACAACATTTGTTCCAATCCAATCACGTGGGACTTGAGACAGCAGCTGCGAGATAGACAAAGGGCAGCGGGTGCCTTCTGGTCTGCACCAGTGCCGGGTCTCCTCAGGCAGAGATGGCAGAAGGCAAGTGTAAGAACAGAAGCAACAGAAAGCAAGGGCACTTGGCATCACCAGAACCAAACTCTCCCACCATGTCAAGTCTTAAATACAACATCACACCAGAAAAGCAAGACATGAATCTAAAGTCACTCGTTATGATGATGATGGAGGACTATAAGAAAGAAATACAGGAAAACACAGATAAACAACTAGAAGCATTTAAAGAGGAAAAACTTAGAGAGTTACAGGAAAACAATACCAAACAGGTGATGGAATTGAACAAAACCATCCAGGACCTAAAAATGGAAGTAGAAACAATAAAGAAAACCCAAAAGGAGATAACCCTGTGTGGCTTCCCTTCTTCCATCAGCATAGCTGATGTCCTGACCAAGCCTTGAGGATGCCCGGAGGCATCCATTGTCTTGTTAATTAGGCTTGAGATAGCCCCATGGCCCTGCAGCCTGCTTCTGTGTGGCTCTGCCCACCTCAGCTCCGCCCAGCCCACCTATGACCAGCCCACCTGCGCAAACCTGTGAGATCTCACGATACTTCAGGCTTCCTGCCAAACTCCAGACGTCTGCGCAGAAGACTGGGGGCGGGGCCTTCCTTCTTTTTCCCCAAGTGCTTGTCCTCCATTAAATATTCACTTTGAGCAGCAACCATGTAGCCATGGCAATCATCTCTCTTCCCTGACCCCCTTAGTCTCATTACAGCCTCGGGCCATTCCTCCAGGGAAACCCGGTCTACCATGGGCGGTGGGCCCCTCACCTGAGAGTGAGCTGACTTATATAGACTTCCTCGGAAAGATAAGAGATCTCTAGGACGCAACAGGTAATCGCACCTAATCACGCTAGTTTAAAAAGAGGTGCCAGGAGTTGCTAGTGGTAAGGTGAATAAACAATTCACCCAGGATCAGCCAGCGAATATGGGACTAGGTAATTCTCAACTAGCAGTGGTCCAAAGCCTTCAAAGGCTCATTTTGGGGAAAGAAACGGGCTAGATGAGCAGATGCTAAAAAGTCTTTCAGGTAAGATAAGGGATCTACTCCCCATGGTTCAAAGAAGAAAGAAGCTGAGACATAGAAACTTGGGAAAGAGTTAGAAAAGCATTGAGAGACGCCCAGGTTGCTTAAGGATGCAAATGAAAAGAACACCTCACAGACCTTAGATAACATGCAGGCAGAGCTCGAGGAAGCTCTAATGAGACGTCCCCCAGAAAGAAAGTTTTCAGAAGCGAATGTGAAAGCTAAGAATTCAAAGGCATCCACCTACAGTCAAAGGACTACATAAAAAAAGATCAGAATGGGTCTATTAATTTATAGGGGAACTAAAGTAATTCTATCCAAGGAATGGATACAGCACAGGTCAAGAGAAAGATCCGGGGAAAAAAGGAAAGTGAATTTTTGAAAAGTTCCCTGGGGACGCCCCAGTGAACTCTCTCTAGGACTCTGAGAGGTTTTTCTGCTGTCTTTATATGTACGATGCATCGTTTGTCCACGAGTCTATTCATGTTTCTTGTTTTGTCCTGATGATTGGTGTTTTGTGTCGAGAAAAGAAAAATGGTTACAAAAATTGTGTCTACTGGCCTCTGACTTCTTAATTTTAGTATGAGCCTCCACAGAGGAGGCTAAGAAAGGCAGGCAGGTTTGCCCAGGAAATAGCAAGGCACCTGGCGGGGGGGGGGGGGGGGGGGGGGGGGGGGGGGGGGGGGGGGGGGGGCTTATGCTGGAGGTAGGAGCGGTAAAATAGATTTTTAACTTCTTAGCCCTGGGGATGGGAGGCTAAAGGTGGTTTTTCCTGGAACAATTTTCCTAGGAGGTTCACTACAATTGGGTCTAAGAATTGGCAGAGTGTTCTTTATCTTGAAATTGTGGCTAGAAAAGGTAAAAGTCAGCCGGGTGTGGTGGCGCATGCCTTTAATCCCAGCACTTGGGAGGCAGAGGCAGGCGGATTTCTGAGTTCGAGGCCAGCCTGGTCTACAAAGTGAGTTCCAGGACAGCCAGGGCTATACAGAGAAACCCTGTCTCGAAAAAACATAAAATAAACAAACAAACAGAAAAGGTAAAAGTCTTTGAATTGTTGGGTTATGAGACAAGTTTGACCACGTAATTCAGATTCCTGACCAGTCTTAAAGGTGAAAATACGTGCTATGGGTATTATTCATAAGGTAAAGGCTTATAATTAATGGGTATGATCAAAGGATGTAACAAGGGTTTTGAAAAGGTTAACTTTAAAATGTCTGCCCAGGCTTAGAGCAGCCTTAAACAACAGCACGTGGCATAAAGCGGTGCAGAAAGCTAAGCTGCCAGGATATTTTAAAATGTTTAACTAGTGCTGAGGTCATTTCAAGCACGTGATATGAACAAGACCGGAAAGGGTCTCAGAAATTTTTCTAATGGATACAATGTTTTATGTGATTTTTATCCTAAAGGCTAGACCTTTGGAAATAGGATCTAAGCTAAACATTAAAATGTGCACAGCCGTGCATTCGTAGATTGACTGGCAAGCCTCGTGGGGCCATCTAGAGGTTTAAAGTATTGAATCTTTTGTTTAAAGGAAAAATGTTGTAAGATTAGATTTTGCTTTTTCAAGTTTATGGACAGACCTTAATGTTACAAAAGAAACTTAAAGTAGTGGTTAAAGGGTCCACCAGCGTTTCATTTGGCAACAGCCTACAGTTTGATTACAAGTTTTTGCCGGGCGTGGTTGAGCACGCCTTTAATCCCAGCACTCAGGAGGCAGAGGCAGGCGGATTTCTGAGTTCGAGGCCAGCCTGGTCTACAGAGTGAGTTCCAGGACAGCCAGGGCTAGACAGAGAAACCCTGTCTCGAAAAACCAAAAAAAAAAAAAAAAAAAAAAAAAAAAAAAAAAAAAAAAGATTTTTAATTCACCCATAGATTGTTAATTAAGATCATCACAGGAGCGATTGAAATTGCCCTAAAACGGCTTCCATTCAAGGCTTGAGAAAGCCTCCTGGCGCTTCTTTGTCCTGCAAACCTCGCCTTACTCCCTCCCTGCGCTCTCCCTGCCTCCAGGGCAAATTCCTCTGAGCAGCAAAAACTGCACATTCCTTTTCAGAGGGACCCAAAGGCTACTAATTTCAAGGTTTAAACTTAAGAATTCTCAAGCAAACTGTAAGATTTGTAGGGACATTCCAGGCTGGCTTGCTTAATTTTTAAAGGGTTGTTATTGATTAAAAGGTTTGTTTTTCCTTTTACACCCTGGTAAATTTAAAGGAGTTCTAGTGAACCAGAAAGGGTTTTAATTTTAGGTATGGCTGATAGCCTTACATTATGTTTATAATTTTTTGTAGAGTTTATAATTTTGCTTCAGTAGTAAGAAGCCGAAGATTAAAATTCTTCAGTGGAAAGAATTTTTATTGATTACTGCGGTTTCAAAGGGCAGTTTCGTTCAAGGCTTTTATGCTCACACATTGAGCTTTAGAGCTTTGGTAGATAAGAGTGGCTCCAGATTAGAAACTGGTTAGCTCAGTCAATAGAGCCTCAGATTTTTAAATTGAAGATCCAGGGTTTAAGTCCCTGTTCCTAAAGAAAATTTTCAGAGGCAATAGCTAGGGTTTAATTATACTGGTAATGTCGTGGTACAGAAGGTCTGAAAAGGAAAAGGGTGATTCACTTCAAGATTTTTATTTTCAGCAGCTTTTAAGAAACTTCACTTGGCAAAAAGCCTAATTAAGAGTCATTAAAGGACTCAAACCTTTGTTGGGTATTTTCTAAAAAGACATAAACTAATTGGTAAATATGAATGATGTTACAGAAATTTAAGAAAGCCTTTTTGATTGATATTAATTATAATTTACAGTTATTAATTACTAGCTACTCCTTTTAATCATGGCCATTGAATGTATCCACAGATATGTATCCACTTATGTGAAATCATTCTTTACCTCAAATTTTAAGGGCTGCTGTGGTGCTAATTAAGAATTATAAAGTAAATCCTTAGATTTTAGAAAATTAAATTAAAGTGGTGTCTTAAAAACCTGACAAAGTGTTAGCTTCTCAGTCCAAACAACAATAAATTTGGTTACTATGGAATACTGATATTCGGTTTTCTAAGGAAAAATTAAAAAAATGTTTTGTGCATGCCTTTACCTTCTAGATCTTCATGCACGCATTTCATCCCATTTTCTGTATTTAAAAACAGCCCCTTTATGGGAAAATGGGTATTTAAGAATTAAATCATATGTTTTATTCTTTTGAGGTTTCTCCTATTTCAGCACATATAATTAAATTGCGTGCTACAGATGGTGTCTTATAAGGTTAAAATTTAATCAATTTTAATTTGTATATTAAGTCAATATAGGTATATGTCAGAGCTGACAATTGCTAAAATTGTTTGACCTTCAGATATTAATTTCAAGTTTGCAATTGTCTAAGAGTGTACTATTCAGGGGAATAAATGCCGTCTTGTTAAAAGGACTATCTTTAAATATTTAATGAATTGCTCTAGATTGTCTGGATTAAACATCTAAAGCAATGCAGTGCTAAATTCATACTCCCAGGCAGATTGTAAAACTTTTACAGAAATGATTGGCCATATGAATTCATTCTTTACATCATACAAATGGTGATGGCTTAAGATAATGATTTAATATTTTTACCAAATATATAGGTCAAATTTCAAAGATTTGTTCTTAGTGTCCTCGGCTTTTACTTGTTTCCAGATAATGATAATGATAATGATTCTTGAGGACGTATACTTAATCAAGTGCTGCATTTGGATACTTTTATTTCTAATTAAAAGATAAATAAGATACGCATATGCCATTTAAAACCTTTTAAGTATTCCAGTTATAATTACTCCTTGAGAGAAACAACTAAGGTGTTATTGCCCATGTTAAAATTTTTTTTAGGTGTTTGGAATTCAAATTTATATGAATACTGGAGCTGACTTTAATAGTGAGCCATTTGAAACAATTTAATGTTGTCCATCTGACAGAGAATTTTAATAGTTCTCTAAGATAAAAAATTTTTGGCTATTAAAATTTAAATAAAAAAAAAAAAAACAGGGGCAGACTGCTACCCTTCCCTCCTCCCAGGACACAAAAAGTGTTGTTTTAAACTTTTGCAGACTGTTATTAAAGATCAGTCTGTGGTGGATTGGCATTAGATTAATTACTTGGGCCATGGTAAAATGGCAAGACCCGTTAAAGCATTAATAAACAGGGTCCAAAGACTCTATAGAATCTATAGAGAGAGAGAGTCTAGGTTTTTCTCCACAGCATACTACAAAAACTGACAACAAGGATTCGTTCAACAGCTGCTGACATGTAAGTTCATTACCGCCCTGATTGCTACTTCAAGAAGACTGAATGGGGCATATACTTTTAACTTTTAACTGGTCCCAGTTGAGAAAGGCTCAGCTGCCTTACGTCATACGTGTTTAACTTTTTGGGACAGAATACATTAGAGAATATGGAACTTAACTTTAAAATCTTGCTAATATGAAGGAGTTATTATGATTTTTTGGTGTCCTTCAATGTGACCAGTTAGTCTTACCATCTTAGACTGGTCTAGAAACTATTCCTATATGAAATTCTCCTAATAAGATTGTTTTAAAGGATTTTTCAGCCATTAAAGTTAACTTGGAACTTAAATCTTTTCTATATAAGAAGCAACCTTTGTGCTGACTCTCCAAACCACCTCCCCCACACCTGAAGGCCAGAGCCTAAGCTTGGTGGTTGTTAATTTACAACTGAATAAAGACTTCCCCCTTTCTCTGGAGAGTTACTAACTTACAACTGAATAGAACTTCCTAATTCTCCCAAGAGAAGCCATTGTGTTTTCACTGTTCTCAGCTTTGTGTTTCCACAGGCTTGTACCTCCCCCTGCAGGTCTCCAGCAAGACAACAGCTGTGGTGGGTCAGGAACTGAGAGACTTTACAGGCATGACTGACAGGGTCACTGAGATGTGACTGCACACAAGAAAAATCATAATTATGGCTTTTGGTCCTTTTTGGGAAATGAGATTTGCTGAGAGGGCTGACGTCTTGTGACGGGCACCCAGAGATCCGGCTATTCCATTTCTAAGACAGAGATGTGCGCCAAAAGGCCATGGCTTATTAATATTTTGCCACAAAGCCAGGTTTGTGTTATGAAGCTCAAAAACTAGCTGCACGCATACTCAGGGACAGAAGTTGGGTAGCTGAGAGATTCTGAGAATTCCTAAGCCAGGACGCAGTCGAAAAGAGCAAGGTTTCCCGTATGCAGGACTTAAATAGCACAAAATAATAATTGTGCCTCAGTCCCGCTTTTTATTATAAATGAAGGGAGGATATGTGGCTTCCCTTCTTCCATCAGCATAGCTGATGTCATGACCAAGCCTTGAGGAGCTGCGCCTGGCGGCATCCGTTGTCTTGTTAATTAGGCTTGAGATAGCCCCATGGCCCTGCAGCCTGCTTCTGTGTGGCTCTGCCCACCTCAGCTCCGCCCAGCCCACCTACGACCAGCCCACCTGCGCAAACCTGCGAGATCTCACAATACTTCAGGCTTCCCGCCAAACTCCAGACACCTGCACAGAAGACTGGGGGCGGGCCTTCCTTCTTTTCCCCCAAGTTCTTGTCCTCCATTAAACATTCGCTTTGAGAAGCAACCATGTAGCCATGGCGATCATCTTTCTTCCCCATGCCCCTTAGTCTCATTACAGCCTCGGCCTATTCCTCCAGGGAAACCAGGTCTACCGCAGGCAGTGGGCCCCTACACTCTGGAGATAGAAACCATAGGAAAAAAATCAGGAACCATAGATATGAACATCAGCAACAAAATACAAGATATAGAAGAGAGAATCTCAGGCACAGAAGATTCCATCGAGAGCATAGACACAACAATCAAAGAAAATGCTAAATGCAAAAAGATCCTATGGCAAAATATCCAGGAAATCCAGGACACAATGAGAAGACCAAACTTAAGGATAATAGGAGTAGATGAGAATGAAGACTCTCAAACTAAAGGGCCAGCAAATATCTTCAACAAAATCATAGAAGAAAACTTTCCATACCTAAAGAATGAGATGCCCATAAACATACAAGAAGCCTATAGAACTCCAAACAGGCTGGACCAGAAGAGAAATTCCTCCCGACACATAATAGTCAAGAGAAAAACCACACTAAATAAAGACAGAATATTAAAAGCAGTAAGGGAAAAAGGTCAAGTAACATATAAGGGCAGGCCTATTAGAATTACTCCAGACTTCTCACCAGAGACTATGAAAGCCAGAAGATCATGGACAGAGATTATACAGACACTAAGAGAACACAAATGCCAGCTACTATACCCAGCAAAACTCTCATTTACCATAGATGGAAAAACCAAAGTATTCCACGACAAATTCAAATTCACACAATATCTTTCCATGAATCCAGCCCTTCAAAGGATAATAACAGAAAAACACCAATACAAAGACGGAAACTCTGCCCTAGAGAAAGCAAGAAAGTAATCCTTTAACAAACCTAAAAGAAGACGGCCACAAGAACAGAATCCCAACTCTAAAAACAAAAATGACAGGAAGCAACAATTACTGTTCCTTAATATCTCTTAATATCAATGGACTCAATTCCCCAATAAAAAGACATAGACTAACAGACTGGCTACACAAACAGGAACCAACATTATGCTGCTTACAGGAAACATACCTCAGGAAAAAAGACAGACACTACCAGAGTGAAAGGCTGGAAAACAATTTTCCAAGCAAAGGGTCTGAAGAAAAAAGCTGGGGTAGCCATTCTAATATAGAATAAAATAGACTTTTAACCCAAAATTATCAAAAAAGACAAAGAGGGGGCACTTCATACTCATCAAAGTTAAAACCTTCCAAGAGGAACTCTCAATTCTGATATCTACGCTCCAAATGCAAGGGCTGCCACATTCATTAAAGAAACTTTAGTAAAGCTCACAACACACATTGCATCTCACACAATAATAGTGGAAGACTTCAACACCCCACTCTCATTAATGGACAGATCCTGGAAACAGAAACTAAACAGAGACACAGTCAAACGAACAGAGGCTATGAAACACATGGATTTAATTGATATCTACAGAATATTTCATCCTAAAACAAAAGGATACACCTTTTTCTCAGCACCTCATGGCACCTTCTCCAAAATTAACCATATAATTGGCCACAAAACAGGCCTCAAAAGATTCAAAAATACTGAAATTGTCCCATGCATCCTATCAGATCACCATGGACTAAGGCTGTTCTTCAATAACAACATAATTAGCAGAACACCAACATTCACGTGGAAACTGAACAACATTCTGCTCAATGATACCTTGGTCAAGGAAGAAATAAAGAAAGAAATTAAAGACTTTCTAGAGTTTAATGAAAATGAAGCCACAACATACCTAAACATATGGGACACAATGAAAGCATTCCTAAGAGGTAAACTCTGAGTTCCTACCAAAAAAAAAATGGAGAGAGCATACACTAGTAGCTTGGCAGCACATCTACAAGCTCTAGAACAAATGGAAACAAATTCACCTAAGAGGAGTAGATGGCAGGAAATAATCAAACTCAGGGGTGAAATCAATCATGTGGAAACAAAAAGAACTATCCAAAGAATCAATCAAACCAGGAGCTGGTTCTTTGAGAAAGTCAACAAGATAGATAAACGCTTAGCCAGACTCACTAGAGGGCACAGGGATAGCATCCTAATTAACAAAATCAGAAATGAAAAAGGAGACATAACAACAGATCCTGAGGAAATTCAAACACCATTCGAATCTTCTACAAAAGGTTATATTAAAAAAAATTGGAAAATCTAGATGAAATGGATAACTTTCTAGGCAGATACCAAGTTCCAAAGTTAAACCAGGATCAGATTAATGACCTAAACAGTCCTATATCTCCTAAAGAAATAGAAGCAGTCATTAATAGTCTCCCAACCAAAAAAAAGCCCAGGACCAGATGGGTTTAGTGCAGAGTTCCATCAGACCTTCAAAGAAGACTTAATTCCAGTTCTTCTCAAACTTTTCAACAAAATAGAATCTGAAGGTACACTGCCCAATTCATTCTATGAAGCCACAATTACTCTGATACCTAAACCACATAAAGACACAACAAAGATAGAGAACTTCAGACCAATTTCCCTTATGAATATCGACATAAAAATACGCAACAAAATTTTCGCTAATCGAATCCAAGAACACATCAAAATGATCATCCATCATGACCAAGTAGGCTTCATCCCAGGAATGCAGGGATGGTTTAATATACGGAAATCCATCAACATAATACACTATATATACAAACTCAGAGATAAAAACCACATGATCATCTCCTTAGATATTGGAAGGCATTTGACAAAATCCAACACCTATTCATGATAAAAGATCAGGAATTCAAGGCCCATTCCTAAACATAATAAAAGCAATCTACAGCAAACCAGTGGCCAACATCAAACTAAATGGAGAGAAACTGGAAGCAATCCTACTAAAATCAGGGACTAGACAAGGCTCCTCACTTTCTCCCTACCCATTCAATATAGTACTTGAAGTCCTAGCCAGACCAATTCAACAACAAAAGGAGGTCAAGGTGATACAAATTGGAAAGGAAGAAGTCAAATAATTGCTATTTGCAGATGATATGATAGCATATATAAGTGACCCCCAAAACTCCACCAGAGAACTCCTAAACCTGATAAACAGCTTCAGTGCAGTAGCTGGATATAGAATTAACTCAAACAAATCGATGGCCTTTCTGTACACAAACGATAAATGGGCTGAGAAAGAGATTAGGGAAATAACACCCTTCACAATAGTCACTAACGATATAAAATATCTTGGTGTGACTCTAAGGAAGGAAGTGAAAGATTTGTATAATAAGAACTTCAAGTCTCTGAAGAAAGAAATTGAGGAAGATCTCAGAAGATGGAAGGATCTCCCATGCTCATGGATTGGCAGAATCAATATAGTAAAAATGGCTATCGTGCCTAAAGCAATCTACAGATTCAATGCAATCTCCATCAAAATTCCAACTCAATTCTTCAATGATCTAGAATAGAAAATTTGCAAGTTCATCTGGAATAACAAAAAACCTAGGCTAGCAAAAACTCTTCTCAACAATAAAAGAACCTCTGGTGGAATCACCATGCCTGACCTCAAGCTGTACTACAGAGAAATTGTAATAAAAACTGCATGGTACTGGTACAGCAACAGAAAGGTAGATCAATGGAATAGGATCGAAGACCCAGAAATGAATCCACACACCTACAGTCACCTGATCTTTGATAAGGGAGCTAAAACTATCCAGTGGAAAAAAGACAGCCTTTTCAACAAATGGTGCTGGCACAACTGGTGGCTATCCTGTTGAAGAATGCAAATTGATCCATTCTTATCTTCTTGTACTAAGGTCAAGTCTAAGTGGTTTAAGGATCTCCACATAAAACCAGAGACACTGAAACTTATAGAGAAGAAAGTGGGGAAAAGCCTCGAAGATATGGGCAGTTCTGAATAGAACACCAAAGGCTTGTGCTATAAGATCAAGAATTGACAAATGGGACCTCATAAAGTTGCAAAGCTTCTGTAAGGCAAAAGATACTGTCAATAAGTCAAAAAGGCCACCAACAGATTGGGAAAGGATTTTTCCCAATCCTAAATCAGATAGGGGACTGTTATCCAATATATATAAAGAACTCAAGAAGGTGGACACCAGAAAATCAAATATCCCCATTAAAAAGTGGGGCACAGAGTTAAACAAAGAATTCTCAACTGAGAATACTGAATGGCTGAGAAGCACCTGAAAAAATGTTCAACATCCTTAATCATCAGGGAAATGCAGATCAAAACAACCCTGAGATTCCACCTCACACCAGTAAGAATGGCTAAGATCAAAAATTCAGGTGACAGCAGATGCTGGCGATGATGTGGAGAAAGATGAACACTCCTCCATTGTTGGTGGGACTGCAAGCTTGTTCAACCACTCTGGAAATCAGTCTGGTGGTTCCTCAGAAAATTGTCATAATACTACTGGAAGATCCTGCATTACCTCTCCTGGGCATATACCCAGAAGATGTTCCAACTAGTAATAAGGACACATGTTCCACTATGTTCATAGCAGCCTTATTTATAATAGCCAGAAGCTGGAAAGAACCCAGATGTCCCTCAACAGAGGAATGGATACAAAAAAATTTGGTACATTTACACAATGGAGTACTACTCAGCTATTAAAAACAATGAATATATGAAATTACTAGGCAAATGGATGGATCTGGAGGGTATCATCCTGAGTGAGGTAACCCAATCACAAAAGAACTCACATAACATGTACTCACTTTCAAGTGGATCTTAGCCCAGAAACCTAAGCTACCCAAGGTACAATTTACTAAACACATGAAACTCAAGAAGAATGAAGATCAAAATGTGGCCCCTTCACCCCTTGCTAGAAATAAGAACAAATCACACATTGAAGGAATTACAGAGATCAAGTGTGGAGCTGAATCAAAAGGAGGGATCAACCAGTGACTGCCGCAGCTGGGGATCCATCCCATAATCAGCCACCAAACATAGACACTATTGCATACACCAGCAAGTTTGTGCTGAAAGGGCCCTGATATAGCTGTCTCAAGGGAGGCTATACCAGTGCCCGGCAAACACAGAAGTGGATGCTCACAGTCAGCTATTAGATGGATCACAGGGTTCCCAAGGAAGGAGCTAGAGAAAGTACCCAAGGAGCTGAAGGGGTCTTTACCCCTATAGGTGGAACAACAACATGAACTAACTAGTACCCTGTAGCTCATGTCTCTAGCTGCATATATAGAAGAAGATGGCCTAGTTGGCCATCATTGGGAAGAGACGACTCTTGGTCATGCAAACTTTATATGCCCCAGTACAGTGGAACGCCAGGGCCAATATGTGGGAGTGTGTGGGTAGGGGAGCAGCGCGGGGGATGGAGGAGGGTTTAGGGTACTTTTGGGATAACATGTGAAATGTAAATGAAGAAAATATCTAATAAAAATTGGAAAAAATAGATGATTTCATGGTTGGAACAGAAAGTATATAAGATGGTTATTGAAGTTTTACAGTGTGGAAATTGAGAAAAAAAACCCAAAAAGCCACCCACGTTATATAATGAAGGTGCCTAAGCACCTCCTCAACTAGATTTCAGTTAGCAGACTAGATCATAAGTTCATTAAGTGTTTGAGTGGGCCTAGGGAACCTACTTCAAAAATCCAAAATTTATCACTACATGTTCACATCTCTTGACTGTAGAAGAGCTTTGTGTTTCTTATCTCATCTCTGATGCAGATATCTGACAGAAGCAACTCAGAGGAGAAATGCTCATGTTGTCTTATTTAAGGGTATATGGTCACTATTAGGGGAAAAGCATGGCTATGGAAGCATGCAGTATGGCTTGAGCCCCTCAGGATGGAAAAAGAGGTAGAGAGCTTGGTCCAGAACTGGAGCTGGGTATAGCATTCAAAATATTCCCCTTATAGCCTATATTTGCCAGTTAAGCCATGTGTCTCAAAGTTTCTACACTTTCCTACAACCACCATGTGGACACCAAGCTTTGGACCCATGAGCCTGAGGGAGGCAATTCACATTCAACCCCCCCTCCCCCCGCACTCTGAAGCCCATTGTTTCTTAACTCTTCAAGTGAAGAACTGTCTCTGCAGTTTCCTGCACCAAAGCAGATGATAGTTTTCATTATGATGCTTTAAGACAATGTCCCTGTAGCTTTAGGACAAAACAACAGAAAGAATTAGTTGATGTCTTCTGATGTTCTGTAAACTATACAGGTGAGCAAATGTTAATCACTTTATCTTTCCTTGAGATTTCTTCAGGCTTTTTTTTCAAAAGTTCAAATAAATGTTAAGTAACAGTTTATTGAAAGACAGTATTGATATTCTCTTCCACAATGACAGCATTTCACCTGTCATAGGACAGTGTGCCAAAAATAGATATCTGAGGTGACCTCTCTGTTCTTTATTTTAAATTTTTTTCTTTTTTTTTAATTAGATATTTTATTTATTTACATTTCAAATGTTATCCCCTTTCCTGGTTTCCTCTCCAAAAACTCCCTACCCTGTCCCCTCCCCCTGCTCCAACCCACTCACTCCTGTTTCCAGGCCCTGGCATTCCCCTATATTGGGGCATAGAACCTTCACAGGACCATTGATGACTGACTTCGCCATCCTCCACTACATATGCTTCTAGAGCCATGAGTCCCTCTGTGTGTTTTCTTTGGTTGGGAGCTCTGGGAGTACTGGTTAGTTCATATTGTTGTTCTTCCTATGGGGCTGCAAACCCCTTCAGCTCCTTGGGTACTTTCTCTAGCTCCTTCATTGGGGAATCTGTGCTCTGTCCAAAGGATGGCTATGAGCATCAACTTCTATATTTGTCAGGCACAGGCAGAGCCTCACAGCAGACAGCTGTCAGCAAGCTCTTGTTGGCATCCACAATAGTGTCTGGGTTTGGTGGTTGTATATAGGATGCATCCCCAGGTGGGTCAGTCTATGGATGGTTATTCCTTCAGTCTCTGCAATCTTCAGTCACTTTGTCTCTGTAACTCCTTCCATGGGTATTTTGTTCCCCCCTCTAAGGATTGACGTATCCACACTTTGGTCTTCCTTATTCTTGAGTTTCATGTGTTTTGAAAGTTTCAGTGTCTATGGTTTTATGTGGAATTCCTGGATCTACTTGGACTTCAGCTTTGTACAAGGAGATAAGAATGGATCAATTCACATTCTTCTACATGCTAGCTGCCAGTTGAGCTAGCATCATTTGTTGAAATTGCTGTCTTATTTTCACTGGATGGCTTTAGCTCTTTTGTCAAAGATCAAGTGACCATAGGGGTGTGGGTTCTTTTTGGTTCTTCAGTTCTATTCCATTAATCTACCTGTCTGTCGCTGTACCAGTACCATGGGTTTTTTTTTTCTGACTTTTTGTTAGATATTTTCTTCATTTACATTTCAAATGCAATCCCGAAAATCCCCTATACCCTCCCCCACCTCCCACCCTGCTCCCCTACCCACCCACTCCAACTTCTTGGCCCTGGCGTCCCGCTGTACTGGGGCATATAAAGTTTGCAAGACCCAGGGGCCTCTCTTCCCAGTGATGGCCGACTAGGCCATCTTCTGCTATATATGCAGCTAGAGACACAATCTCTGGGGATACTGATTAGTTCATATTGTTGTTCTACCTATAGGGTTGCAGACCCCTTCAGCTCCTTGGGTACTTTCTCTATCTCCTCTATTGGGAACCCTGTGTTCCATCCAGTAGCTGACTGAGAGCATCCACTTCTGTATTTGCCAGGCACTGGCATAGCCTCACACGAGACAGCTATATCAGGGCCTTTTCAGCAAAATCTTGCTGGCATATGCAATAATGTCTGGTGACTGATTATGGGATGGATCCCGGGCTGTAGCAGTCACTGGTTGGTCCATTCTTTTGTCTCAGTTCCACATTTGATCTCTGTTACTCCTTCCATGTGTGTTTTGCTACTAATTCTAAGGGGCAAAGTGTTCACCCTTTGGTCTTCCTTCTTCTTGAGTTTCATGTGTTTTGCAAATTGTATTTTGGGTATTCTAGGTTTCTGGGCTAATATCCACTTATCAGTGAGTACATGTTATGTGAGTTCTTTTGTGATTGGGTTACCTCACTCAGGGTGATACCCTCCAGATCCATCCATTTGCCTAGGAATTTCATATATTCATTGTTTTTTATAGCTGAGTAGTACTCCATTGTGTAAATATACCACATTTTCTGTATCCATTCCTCTGTTGAGGGACATCTGGGTTCTTTCTAGCTTCTGGCTATTATAAATAAGGCTGCTATGAACATAGTGGAGCATGTGTCCTTATTACCAGTTGGAACATCTTCTGGATATATGCCCAGGAGAGATATTGCGGGATCCTCTGGTAATACCATGTTCAATTTTCTGACAAAGTGCCAGACTAATTTCCAGAGTGGTTGTACCAGCTTACATTCCCACCAGGAGTGTTCCTCTTTCTCCACATCCTCGCCAGCATCTGCTGTCACTTGAATTTTTGATCTTAGCCATTCTGACTGGTGTGAGGTGGAATCTCAGGGTTGTTTTGATGATTAAGGATGTTGAACACTTTTTCAGGTGCTTCTCAGCCATTCGGTATTCCTCAGTTGAGAATTCTTTGTTTAGCTCTGTGCCCCATTTTTTTAATGGGGTCATTTGATTTTCTGGAGTCCACCTTCTTGAGTTCTTTATATATATTGGATATTAGTCCCCTATCTGATTTAGGATTGGTAAAGATCCTTTCCCAATCTGTTGGTGGCCTTTTTGTCTAATTGACAATATCTTTTGCCTTACAGAAGCTTTGCAACTTTATGAGGTCCCATTTGTCAATTCTTGATCTTAAAGCATAAGCCATTGCTGTTCTATTTAGGAATTTTTCTGCAGTGCCCATATCTTCACGGCTTTTCCCCACTTTCTCCTCTATAAGTTTCAGTGTCTCTGGTTTTATGTCGAGTTCTTTGAACCACTTAGACTTGACCTTAGTACAAGTAGATAAGAATGGATCAATTTGCATTCTTCTACATGATAACCGCCAGTCGTGCCAGCACCATTTATTGAAAATGCTGTCTTTTTTCCACTGTATGGTTTTAGCTCCCTTGTCAAAGATCAGGTGACCATAGGTGTGTGGATTTATTTCTGGATCTTCAATTCTATTCCATTGATCTACCTGTCTGTCACTGTACCAATACCATGCAGTTTTTATTACAATTTTTCTGTAGTACAGCTTGAGGTCAGGCATGGTGATTCCACCAGAGGTTCTTTTATTGTTGAGAATAGTTTTGCTATCCTAGGTTTTTTATTATTCCAGATGAATTTGCAAATTGCCCTTTCTATCTCAGTGAAGAATTGGGTTGGAATTTTAATGGGGATTGCATTAAATCTGTAGATTGTTTTAGGCACGATAGCCATTTTTACTATATTGATCCTGCCAATCCATGAGCATGGGCGATTTTTCCATCTTCTGAGATCTTCTTGGATTTCTTTCTTCAGAGAATTGAATATCTTATCATACAGATCTTTCACTTCCTTAGTTAGAGTCACAAGAAGATATTTCATATTCTTTGTGACTATTGTGAAGGGTGTTTCCCTAATTTCTTTCTCAGCCCATTTATCCTTTGTGTAGAGAAAGGCCATTGATTTGTTTGAGTTAATTTTATATCCAGCTACTTTACTGAAGCTATTTATCAGGGTTAGGAGTTCTCTGGTGGAATTTTTAGGGTCACTTATATACACTATCATAATGAAAGAGTAGTAAACTAATATAAGGAACTGAACCGCTGGCCCTAGCTACAGGGCAAGCCTTTCCTGGAACAATCACAGAATAGCCCAAAGCCCTCTGAATATCTGGGGAATGTCTCAACGCCCCAGGAGGTTGCCTAAGGTAGCACATGACTTAATTGTTAGGTAGATTGCCTCCCCCCCTCCTACCTGGGTATCTTGCTGATGTTTAAACTAGCCAATCATGTGAAACTGCGCCAATTTCCCCAACCCCCCTACCCCATTGTTATAAAGCTCCTGATTTTCGAGCCATGAGGTCGACCCCACTGTCCCCTGCGTGGGATACGGGTCGTCCTGGAGCTCCGATTAAAAGTCCCTCTTGCAGTTGCATCAAGGTCTCTCGTGGGTTCTTGGGATTCGCGAACAGCCCGTGTTTAAAGTAGGGGTATTTCTGGTTTGATCTTACAATATCATCTGCAAATAGTGATATAACAAAGAGCCTTTTTTTGGACTAAAAGAGGCAAATGTTGGCATAATGTTATTTTGCACTGCATAATGATTATCTTTGTATTATTCACCATGGCCACTGTCACACCCACTCCAGTAGTGACTCTGCATAACAGGTCCAAAAACCTAGATGCAGTCCTTAGGTGAAAAGTTCATGGAAAGTTAGTGTCCTGGAACCGTGGCATCCTGTAAAACAAATGCTCCAAACATGTCTTTGCTTTAATGTCCTTGCTTTAGCAAGTTAATGATATGTGTGCTTTACCTCAATATTGTTTTACTATAACAGCATCTAAGGATTGATTTTGACATATAGCTAAGTTAGATCAGCCTCCACCTGTGTTCCAATGTCCCAGGCAGTCCTTGAGCTGACCTTGGGCTTGGATAGCAGAGTCTCTCCCATACACAGGAATTTACAATGACCTAGGAAGAAGGAAGATTGTGTTCTAATTAGGAACTATAGTAAATACTTAGAATTATAGATAGCTAAGTCACTCCCACACACAGGAATTTACAATGACCTAGGGGGAAGGTGGACTGTACAATAGACTAGAATTGGAACTATGGCAAGGGCATGAAGCCCTTCCCCCTGGCTTCTAAGATTAAGTTGACCTTAGGTGGGGCTGCTTTTGATCCCAGTTGTTTCCTGTTAGCTTTTAGTATGTATTCTTCTGTTTTGTTGTAAAAGTAATTTTGCATCAGATAACTTCTATGTACCTTGGATGGCCTTAAGGTATCACCTAACTTCTCTGTTTTCCATAATATATAAGACTGATGCTCACTTTGACACATCACATTCAGATACACACTCTCTCTGTCTGTGTCTGTTTGTCATCCTGCTGACATCTTGTTCGCCTGATTTCTCCCGCAGATTGAGGGGGACCGACTGAGACCGGTCTGTGCCAGGCCACCATGCCCATTACTACAACCAATAACAACAACAACAAAAACAGAAATTAAGAGGCAATTAATTCACACAAAGACTATATTACAATTAACAAAATCGGAAATTAAGAAGGGGCATAAAAAAAAAAAAACCACTGAGGAAATCCAATGTACCATTAGGTCATACTTTAAAACCTGTACTGCATAAAATCTAAAAGAAATAGATAATTTTCTCAAAAGGTGCCACTTACCAAAGTTAAATTAAGATCAAAAGAACAAGTTAAACAGACCTATAACACCTAGTGAAATAGAAGCAGACATTTAAACTAAAAGTAGGCTTCACTTCAGAAATGAATGGATGGTTCAAAATACAAAGAGCAATCAACTTAATCTACCATATAAATAAACTCAAAGAAAAATAATCATTTCATTAGATGCTGAAAAGTCCTTTGACAAAATCTAATACCACTTCATGATAAAAGTCTTGAAGAGAGTACAAATAGAAAGAACATATTTAAAAATAATAAAGGCAATTTACTGAAAGCCTATATCAAATAGAGAGAATGAAAGCAATTCTACTAAAATCACTAACAAGACAAGAGTATCTATTTTCTTGATGTCTATTCAATAAAATGCTTGAAGTTCTAGCTAGAGCAAAAAGACAACTGAAGGAGATCAAGGGATAGTAATTGGAAAGAGAGAAGTCACAGTGTTAGTATTTTCAAATGATATGAAAGTATAAATAAGTGGCCTCTAAAGTCCTACAATGGAAATCTTACAGCTGATAAACACCTTCATCAAAGTGTCTGAATAAAAGATTAACTCAAAAACAAAATAACGGAGCGAGCGGGGCTGACCAGAGCGAGCGGGGTTGACCAGAATGAGGAAAAAAATAAATAAAATTGCATCAAAACAAGACAAAATAGTAGGATGCACACTAGTAGGATGGCAAACTGAGAAAGAAATTAGTGAAACTATACTCTTCAAGATAGTCTTAAATAATATGAAATATCTTGGGGTGACTTTAGCAAAGGAAATGAAAGACAATTATAAGAACTTCAAATATTTGAAGACAGAAATTGAAGAAGATATCTGAAGATGGGATGATCTCCTGTGCTTATGAATTAGTAGAATCAGCATAGTAAAAATGAGCATTCTGCAAAAATAAAAAATCAATCTACACATTAATACAAGCCCCATCAAATTTGCAACACAATTCTTTACAGACCTGGAACAAACAATACTCAGCTTCATATAAAAAAATAAAGCCAGAATAGCTGAAACAATTCTGAATTATAAAACAATAAAAAGAACTTCTGCAGGGATCACCATACCTGATTTTAAGCTGGATTATAAAGCTATAGAAATAAAAATCTCATAGTATTAGCATAAGAACATATGCTGATGAATTAATTGAAAGCCCAGATATAAATCTGTATACCTATGGACACCTAGTTTTTGATAAAGAAACCAAAATCACATATTGGAAAAAAAGGCAACTTCAATAAGTTATGCTAAGCTAACTCAATCTCTACATGTAGAAGATTCCAATAGATCCATATTTCTCATCCTGAACAAAGCTGAAGTACAAGAGAATCAAAGAGGTCAACATAAAATGAGATACACTGAACCTGATAAAAATGTGTGGAACAACATTTAACAAATGGGACTTCATGAAACCAAAACTCATGTAAAGCAAAGGACACTGTCAATAAGATTAAATGCATGGCACCCTACAAAATCAAGGGATTCTTACAATTCCACTTATGAGAGAGTACTAATAAACAACATATATAAAGGACTCAAGAAACTGGACATCAACATACCAAATAATTCAATTTTAAAAATGCGGTACAAATTTAAACAAGAGAATTCTCAATAGAGGAATCTGTTATGGCTAAGAAACAAAAAATGTTCAATATCCTTTATACTTGGGGAAACGCAAATGAAACCTACTTTGAGATTCCATCTTACACTTATCAGAATGGCTAAGATAAAAACTTCCAGTGAAAACCAGGAGCAACAAGAACCCCTCCCTGCTGGGGGCAGTGCAAAACTGAACAACCACTATGCAAATCAATATGGCAGTTCCTCGGAGAACTTGGGAATTGATCTACTCCAATACCCAGCTATACCATTTTTGGGAATATACCCAAAGGATGTTCCATCCTACCACGAAGATACTTGCTCACCTCTGTTATGGTGACTTGACTTATAATACCCAGAAGCTGGAAACATCCTAGATGTCCCTCAACTAAAGAATGGATAGGGAAAATTTGGTACTTTTACACAATGGAGTATTAGTCTTTTCAAAAATGATATAAGGAAATTTAGAGGGAAATGGATAGAACAACAACAACAAAAAAATCATACTAAGTGAGGTAATTCAGACAGAAAAATAACCTTGGTATATACTCACTTTTAACTGGATATTAGCTGTTAAGTAACAATAATCATGCTGCAATACACAAACCTAGAGAGGCTAAAAAACAAGGAGTGCTCTAAGAGGGATGAAAATAAAGTGGCTTGATATTGTTTGGGCCCTGTTTTACAAGATTTACTCAATTTAGTAATAATCAACATTGATGTCCTCAGTCTTGGGGATTTCTAGCCATTTGAAGTGAACTCTAGTTTTCTGGAATATATGCGTTAAAGAAGACAATGGAAAAGTTGCTCTTAAATAAAGACATTTGTCATTTAGATCCTTTCAGAGATTTTCTCTCCCTAGCACTAATGTCTTGAATAATAACAATAAAAAAATAGCCTCTATATTAACAGACATACAATTTTAACATGTTTTCCATACAAATTCCTGCATCATTTTACCAGAGTTTATATTTCTGCTTTTGCAGTTTACTGAATGTTAAACCAAGTGCTATTAATTAGTGTTCAATTTTCTTTGAGCTTGGTATTTAAAAAAATAAAAATAAATCACTCCCTGAAATTTCTTAGGGAGGTTGTTCACTGAAAACCACATAAATCTGGGTATTATTTTACCTGGCAACCCAAAATGGGCTGGAATAAAAGAAAGCTGGTTCCTCTCTGGAAAAAAGTCTTCAGCTCAGGTTTGCTTCATGAACCATTACTTGATTAACTCAGTTATTTTCTTAAACTCAAAATATATCAATTTAGTTTAGAGTAATTATGATACCAATGTCATTAAATCGCATTGTACTTTTGTGAAGAGGTGCTGGTTGTGAGGCTTCCGTAATGCTTTCTGGAGAGTTTAGATGAGCGTAAGGATGAGCTTAAGTCCAGGATGATCTCATCTCACATCTCAAGCTATTGATTGATATGTCTTTAAGTCATCATGGTCACTGGTGCAGCACCCCATGGATGCTGAAACTAAAATTTATTAATACTCACCTCTCATGCTCTTTAGAGAATTCATTTGTGATAATAAATGTTAAAAGCCTGACACATTAAGTTCTGTATGAAATTTGCTGAACTTCCTGTTAGCCTTTGCTTGGCTGGCTTTGAAGTACCTCCTCTTCAACCTATCTGGCAAGTTAGAGGGGGGAAAGAAAGGAAGAGAACTGTTAGAAATGAATTGCAGTATTAAGTAATTGCCAGATATCAGTAAGCATTAAAAGGTGTGTGAGGTCACAGGTTTTATATAGAAAGAGAATTTAGATTTAACATTTTTTGACTGATATATTTATTTTTTCAAATGTATCTTCTATGCCTGAAACTCTGTTTCATCTCTTGAATCACATTGGTGATGCTTGCATCTGTTGTTCCTGTTCTCTTCCCTAGGTTTTCCATCTCACTTCATGTTTTCTTTATTGCAAATATTTCAATTTTCATGTCTTAAACTGTTTTATTAATTTCTTTCACCTGTTTGTATTTTCATGTATTTCTTTAAGATATTTATTCATTTGCTCTTTGAAGACCCCTATTTATTATCTTTATAAGATTGGATTTAAGGTCATCTTCTCATGCTTCAGCTGTGTTAGGATGCCCAGGACTTCCTATAGTAAAATAGCTGGGCTTCGGGGCTCTTGTTGATTGTGTTCTCATGTTGTCCTTTAACCATATGGTTGTCCCTGGTATTGACTGAATGTTCCTGATACTCTCAGGATTCCTTGTGGAGGCAGGCAGAGCCAAGGGCCTGACTGTGGAGTTCAGGGAACAACATACTCCTCACCTCTGTTGACTGTGTCCCAGATGGAACTGAATGCTCCTAGAGTCCTGAAGGCTTTCTTAGGATGGGAGGCAGAGCTATGGGTCTGATGATGGGGCATAGGGGACTGAGTGCAAGTCACTTTTTGCTGGCTGTGCCCAGGTAGACCTGGAAGGGTGGGGTAGGGTTTAACTTGTGCTTTTCTGGGGCCCAGGTCTTCTCAGGAGAGAAGACATTGGAGCTTTGGGGATATAGCATGCAGCTCATTTCTGCTGGTTCTGCCCCCTACAATGATAATTTAAATTTCTTTAATATTACCCTTTGAAATAGAAATCCCAATGCAGATCTGAGGGTAGATAACCCCTACTTCTTCACACGACCCTAATACCATCCAGGGCTAGCAGAGGTTGGTTCAGAATGATTTAAAAATAAAAGTAAGAGTGTACCTAATTAGTTTAGAATTCATGGAATTTTTGTCTGTATAGTCTAATCTTACAATGGCTGTGAGATAAAGTATTTTTATGTATCTGTCCACATATGTAGCTATTAATTTTTTCAACAAATATCTCTATCAAGTAAAAAGATAGAAATTAGAGTCAGGTTCAAATGATATACTACTTGAGTAAATACCTTATCAGAGAAGGAATGAATGTAGAAATTTAGGCTGTAGGAATATAGGATAAAGAGAGTATTCAGAGCAATGCTTTGTTTTCCCACATCCAGGAGTAAGGCTGGAATAACAGACTTTCTTTTCAAAGCAACTTAGAATTTGGACAAATACATCCACTTTCTGCAGCTAAATGAACCTTGTAGACCTAACTTTGTAGATCATCCATTGACTGTCTCAAGAATGTACCTTTTATACCCCTTTCATAACTATTTTATCATTACACTGAACAGAAGATTGAGAAGGAACAAGATCCATGAAAGAGAACGGAGGGCACCTTAACTTCTTATCTGAGATAATGTAACTCAAGCTGCTGCTTAACATTCTTGTTAGAGGATTGGGAGGCCACCCACTGGGCTGTGCAGCAATCCAGATCTGAGAGCTAGAAGGATCCAGGCAGGGAGGAACATGAACTGCTTACCTGACCAGCAGAGTGGTGTGGAGTGGGGGGAGGGAGGGGAGGGGGCAGGCTGTAAAGAGTGTGCAGTGGGGGACAAAGCTGGACTACAGAATGAGACAGTGTTTCCAAAACCTAAGTGTGGTGGTTTACACTTGTAATCCCAGCACTTTGGAGGTGGAGGAGGACACATCAGGAGTTCAAAGTCATTCTTAGCTATACAGTAAGTTTGAGGCCTTAGCACACCTTTAATCCCAGCGCTGGGGAGGCAGAGGCAAGCGGATTTCTGAGTTCGAGGCCAGCCTGGTCTACAAAGTGACTTCCAGGATAGCCAGGGCTACACAGAGAAACCCTGTCTCGAAAAACAAAACAAAACAAAACAAAAAACCCAAAAAACTCAAACAACAAACAAACAAAACAAAAACAAAAAAACAACCAAACTAAAAACAGAAAGGAAAAAAAGATGTTTCCAAAATCTGAAACAGAAAGAAATGTCAGTAACTGTCAGCAAAGATTGCCTGCCTATGTCCCCTCCCTGCAGTGAGTGGTGTCCAGAGCTCTGCCTTTCTAAAGTAAGGGCGGCCATTCTTTTTCATTGTGTTCTGATGAGATTGCACACGTATGGCTCTGGATCCCATATTTGACCTTGCAAGGCATCTCCACTTCTGAAAGTACGGAGGGAAGTAGAAAATGTGTTTGTCCTTTCCACTGAGAAAGCATGTAGGGAAAGATAATGTCTCACTTTATACTGAACTCTACTAATGAACGATATGCCCTGTGCACAACTTGCAACACTGGCCACTTGTTTTACAGCCAAATAGAATCCCAGGCTCCTACTTAATGATCAGTTAAGATCATTAACTGCCCCACTGAGAGCTGCAGTCTTTGTCATTTATTCCACAATGACTTGGTAAACCTCAAATACTTTTCTTGCTTGCCTTTTGTACTTACTCTGTAAGTACAGTCTCTGTGATGCTAATGAACCTTTTGAATGGCACTTAGTAAGTTGAGTAATTGTTGATAACACTCTAACAAAAATAACATCACTTCAGTGATGCTAAAATTTTTTATGGTAGTTTTTTTCTTTTTCCTGTTTATATGAATATCTCTACTATATAAAATGAACATACCAACAATCAAGTGTTTCTTAAATTTTCTTACAAAATATAGTTAAGTCTCATGGATTTAAACGTGTCTGCCTCATTTTGCTGTTGTCCTTAAAGATATTCTACATTTCTGCCTACTTTGCTATAAGAAGAAGTCTTTACATTTATAAAAAATAGAAATGGAAAGAAAAGGAGAGTCACAGAGAGTCTTGTGTCAGGGACACTCTCATATCTTCTTCCTAGCGCCAACAAGAGTCTGCATCTGGATTCTACTCACTCTCTGCCTGTGTGGTACTCCCTCTTAGTCTGTCCTCAGTATCTCTGATGCCTTGGTCATCCTATTCCAAGCTGTGTGAGAGCAGATGAGTTCTCAAAGTGGGCTTCTAGGGTTCACTTCCCCAAAACGTGTTGCACAATCTGAGTGAAAAGATACTCCAGTGTTGCAGTATTCTGTCTTTCCTCAACAGATTCTTAATTTGTGTGTGTGTGTGTGTGTGTGTGTGTGTGTGTGTGTGTGTGTGTGTGTGTATGTGTGTGCGTGCGTGCATGGGCCACAGTGCATATATGGAGGTCAGAGGACAAGTAGTCGAAGCCAGTACTGGGTACTGCAGATTGACCTCAGGTTGTCAGGCTTGACGGCAGGTACCTTTACCCACTGAGGCATCTCTTTGGCTCACTAAATATAGTTTTACAAATATTTTTAAGAAATATAATTTTCAAGCAGGTTTAAAAAAAACTGAGTAAGTTAAAACAGAGATTTAAATTGCTATTTGCTTGTAATTTTTCATTTAGAGCTCAGAACAAACATTCTCATATTTGAGGAAAGGAGAGAGGGAGGGAAGGAAGGGGCAAGAGAAAAATAGGGAAGAAGGAGGGAGGAAGGAGGGAGAGACGGATGGAGGGAGGGAGGGACAGGATAACAGAAAGTGGAAAAAGAAAGGGAAGAAAATGGAGGAAAAAGGCAAGCAAGAAAGGAAAAAGAAAGGAAGAGAAAAGGAAAGGAGGGAGACTATGGGAGGGAAAACGGGGAAAGGAAAAATAGAAAACGGCATACTGAAGTCTCTTCTTTCCCAAAGATTAAGTATAATGAATAAACAAATGAAGATCAAGACATTACAGACATTTCTTAAGCACTTCCGAGGGGCAACAAGTTTCATTCTATATGATAGATGGCACATGGTCAGGAGCCTTGCTCTCTGCTTTGCAGAGGTGCATCGTATCCACTGTGTAGTCCACCCTCATGGCTGTGGCTTCCCCAGCTGTCCCTACCTGCTCTTAACTCATATCTTCAGTGTTGATTTTCCCAAACCGCTTGCTTCCAGCTCCAGGCTGTCTGTGTATTCTCTTTAATTCCACACGGTGTCACTCTGTCTCTGCCAAGGGTACAATCATCATCCACAGCTTAGTTTCTCTAATTGCTTTCTGGCCAGGAAGCAGATTTCTCTTAAATCACAAAGAGGGAGTCCTCCTTGCCTTTGGTTGTGTATCCACTGGTGATCCCACCAGGCTACAATGGAGAATCCCAACCCAGTGCTCAATAAATGGGCTTGGCTAAACTAAATAGGTCACAAAACAGAAACAAAAGTCAGGAATCAGGGGCAGAGGCATAGAATGGAGAAGCTAGGGGTTGATAAGGGTGAGTAAAGAAAAAATGGGGATGAGAAAGAGGATAATCAGAATGTATCATATGTAGGAAAGAAACATGTCAAAGAACTAACTTGAATAAACAAGCATGTTTCACTGTCATTGTGCTTCTCATTTCTTTTCAGACTTAGAACAAACAGGACAAAACAAATCAAAAACACCAGCACACTAACAGAAGTGCCTGTCCTTATCTTGAGATCAAACTGATACAGAAAAAAAAAGACTTTTGCAATGGGTTTGCCATTACAAATCATCATTTATATTATTGTTGTATCCTATGATAGGAACTCAGTAAAGTGATTATGATTAGAGAAAACAGATACAAGTTTTTAAAGAAAAGCTGTATTGTGAAAATGAGTACATTTATGTATGGTTCCAAAAACAAATAAGCTCTCTGTCCAAATTTATCTAGATTTAGGATTTTTAAATAGCAGCAAAGTAAGAAGGTTTTGAGGTAGCACAATTACTGATTTTCAGACATTCATTAACCTTTAGGGAGAAGGTTTAGATATGCTGATAATGCTGTTGTGGGAACTAGAAGAGGGAATCATATATTTCAAATGTTATCCCACTTCCTAGTTTTCCCTCCAAAAATCCCCTATCCCCTCCTCCCTTCCCCTGCTCTCCAACCCACCCACTTCTATTCCTGGCCCTGGCATTCCCCTATACTGGGGTATAGAACCTACACACGACCTAGGACCTCTCTTCCCATTGATGACTGACTAGGCCATTCTCTGCTACATATACAGCTAGAGTCACAAGTCCCACCATGTGTTTTCTTTGATTGGTGGTTTAGTCCCAAGAAGCTCTGGGGGTACTGGTTAGTTCATATTGATGTACCTCCTATAGGGCTGCAAACCCCTTCAGCTACTTGAGTACTGTCCCTAGATCCTTTATTGGGGATCCTGTGCTCTATCCAATGGATGACTGTGAACATACACTTTTCTATTTGCCAGGCACTGGCAGAACCCCTAAGGAGATAGCTATATCAGGCTCCTGTCAGCAAGCTCTTGTTGGCATCTGCCATAGTGTCTGGGTTTGGGGTTGTTTATGGGATGGATCCCCAATGGGACAGTCTCTGGATGGTCATTCTTTCAGTTTCTACTCTGAACTTTGTTTCTGTAACTCCTTCCACATGTATTTTATTCCCCCTTCTAAGAAGGATTCTGAGCTTCTGGGCTAATATCCACTTCTCAGTGAGAGCATATCATGTGCATTCTTTTGTGATTGGGTTACCTCACTTAGGATAATATCCCCCAGATCCATCCATTTGTCTAAGAGTTTCATAAATTCATTTTTTTAATAGCTACATAGTAGTCCGTTGTGTAAATGTACTACATTTTCTATATCCATTCCTCTGTTGAGGGACATCTGGGTTCTTTCCAGCTACTGCCTATTATAAATAAGGCTGCTATGAACATAGTGGAGCATGTGTCCTTATTACATGTTGGAGCATCTTCTGGGTATATGTCCAAGAGTGGTATTGCTGGATCTTTTGGTAGAACTATGTCCAATTTTCTGAGGAACCACTAAACTGATTTCTAGAGTAGTTGTACCAGCTTGCAGTCTCACCAGCAATAAGGAGTATTCCTTAGAAGAGGGAATCCTAAGAAATTCTGAGGTGTAGTGACTAAAGGTGTCATGTTGGGAAAATAGGGTTATCTGGTAATGAAGTTGAAAAAGATGTTCATACAAAGTACCCAAGTATCTTATACTTTCTTTCAGCCTTTAAATGTGGAGTCCTGTGCTTCAAAATAAACAATCCTATGGCAAGAGGATTGCAAGTTCAAGAACAGCATAGTAAGACCTTGTCCCCCAAACAAAAGCAGTACATAGGCAGACCAATAAACAAAAAGACAAACAGGTAGGATAGTAGATACACAGATAGGTAAATAGTAGGCAGGCAGACATAGAGGCAGACAAACAGGCAGGCAGACACACTGACAGATAGATAGGAAAGTGGAATTAAAATACACATAGTCCAACTTCTGAATATTTTATGTAGTTCTTAATTATCTGGTTGGAAATACTTAAATATTATCCTTACATTATCATTTATATCTGTGAAAGTTTGCAATCAATTATAACATAACTGTAGAAGTTTCTCTTTATAGCTCTGCATTTCAATACATGCTAAGAGCATGTCACTTATGAAATCAAACAAATTTATACTGAGGTACACTGAGGGGTACCTCCAGGAAATGACCTGCAAGAGCATACAAAACTCCAGGGCCACATTATAGACATCTTCACAGGCATTTTGCTGCAACTTGTTTCTTACAGTTTGTTTATCTAGGTATTTATGAAATACATATTTCATGAGATTCCTCTTATAATTATGAGGTACAGTCATGAATAGCTATGGCAGTAGAGTGAATGGGGACAGTAGGAGAACCTGCTACTGAACAAATGACAAGGCCTGTGAGTTGCAGACAGCATGCACAACGGCCAATAAATCCTGGCTTTTTCTTTTAAGCAAAGAGGTTATTATGAATTTGGTGTTTAAAATTAACAGAATTGCCCAAGACAAGCCAGGAGTAGATAAAAATATGCCAGCTCATAAGAGGTGACTGTATGTGAAAATTAATAAGAAAAGAAGACATGTATTTAATATGTGCTGAAAACAGAGAGGTTCACAAGAAAGAACTACCCTGAGCTGCTTCCAGGCCTTAAGGAAGACCTGCGTGTGGGATATCCTGACTTATGAACAGGTATGCAGATCTTAGATTCTATCTTTCAAAAAGGTAAGTAGGCTGCACCTTACAGAATGGATGGCAGACTGCCAAAGCTCTAACTGAGACACATGTAAAAAGCTGATGCATTGCTGTGTGCGAAATAATGGTACCCAATGCAGGGAAGGTGGGATGGGAGTGGATGTACTTGCAGCAGAATGGGAGAAATAGGAAGAGGGGAAGATTCATTCACCATTCTGTTGGGGAACTGGAGCAATGTTGCTATATCTACTAGATGTACCCAACAATTTGTAATAGTTCCAGACTTCAGCAATATATAATAATATATAAAACCAATCTTAGAAAGTATACTATTATATACTTTTTCTAGGTTAATTCACCAAAATTCTCAACTAAATTTTCTAAGAGCAACATTCTTGTGGGGGGCAAATTTAAAGAAAGCATTTATTACATATTAAATACTGATAAAGAGATCGGTCTTGGTCAGGACCATTCTCCCAGAATTTTCCACCTGGGAATACATTTCTAATAATAACTATAATGATCAGAATTTTTTCTGGGTATTTATCTAAGGCTTTTCTCACAATCAATTAAGTAGCACAGCCATTTCTGTGATGAGCATTCTGTTTCTGTTGCAATGTCTTTTTGAGCTGGTTGGTTCTTGCCTTTTATTCATATTATAAAACAGTTTGTGTCTTCAAGACTCTTTTGTACCCAATTCTATTTGTCACTCTTTTGCGACCTCACAGAAACATATGCTAAGTGTTTGCCCCTTGTCTTACCCCTTTCTCCAAATGTTTCTACCCTTTTAACTTTCTAAAGCTCGCCTGGCTATTTTCTCTGATCTGTCTTTCTGCCTCCTATTACTTTTAGTTGTGTATAATTACATATTACATCTACTGAGCACCTAGCTCCAATTGCTGCATGTTTGTTGTGAACAACCATAAGAAACTTATTCTAAGTATTACAATTCATTTTCAGACTCCACTTAGTCACAGGGAGAAACTAAACTCAAGGTCCCAGACTCTAGGGGAGCTGGGAATTTCCCAATAGCTAAACAATTATCTTGCTAGCAGGGTCAAACAAGTTTATGTTCCCAGGACAAGGAATGAACACCTATCCCACTTCTCCAAATGTTTTCTTAATTGTATAAAGTTGTATCCTGATACATTAGAAATGTCACTGAAGCCAGGCATGGTGGTGCATTCTTTAATACCAGCACTCTGGAGGCAGAGGCAGAGGCAGGTACATCTCTAAATTCAAGATTAGCCTGATCTTTGGAGGAAATTCCAGGACAGCTAGGGTTATACAGAGAAACCTTGTCTCAAAATTAAAAAAACAAAAAAGAAAAGAAAAAGAAAAAGAGAGGGAGAGAGGGAGAGGTGGGGAGGGAGAGGGGGGAAGGAGGAGAGGGAGAGGAATGGAAGGGAGGGAAGGGGAAGAGAAAAATAGGGAGGGGAGGTAGTATATTAAGCTTTGGACACTGTGCATAAGGAAACTACAATATATACATGTCAGTAACACAGTATTCCTTTTTACAAATTTTTTATTAGACATTTTCTTCATTTACATTTCAAATGCTATCCCCAAAGCCACCTATACCCTCCCCCCACCCTACTCCCCCACCCACCCACTCATGCTTCCTGACCCTGGCATTCCCCTGTACTGGGGGCATATGATCTTCCTATGACCAAGGGCCTCTCCTCCCATTGATGGCCAACTAGGCCATCCTCTGCTACATATGTAACTAGAGACACAGCTCTGGGGGATACTGGTTAGTTCATGTTGTTCCTCCTATAGGGATGCAGACTCCTTTAGCTCCTTGGGTACTTTCTATAGCTCCTTCATTAGGGGCCCTGTGTTCCTTAGAGAACTGACTGTGCTATCTGTTCAGCAGCTAAGGAAAAGCAGGACAGTATGATTTCCATCAGGACTGGCCCACTGCTACTCTGCTTCAAACTCATTTCAGTTGTTTGCAGAGGGTCCTTTGAAAGGACACCTTTACCTTTCCTTCTCCTTCATTAACATTGAACTCAAATTGTTTTCATAGCTGTATTAAGAATATAGTGATATGTGATGTATATATTTTTAACGTTCTTTAAATAAATTGTTTATATAAGATTATTGTAAGTAAAAAAAAGTTATTTTTCATTATATACAATAGAAAATACTGCCCCAAATTAAAGATTTCTATGTCACAGAACACAGAAATGAAAAGACAATTTTATCTACACTAAAACTAAATAAAGACCAGGTGTGGTGGTGTACAAATAATCCCAGTGTTCAGAAGGATATCTGTGAATTTGAGATGAGCATGGTCTACATAGCTAGTTCTAGGCCATCCAAGACTACATAGTATAATGAGATCCCCATCTCAAAAATACATACATAGATAAGATAAATTCACTTAAAAAAACTAATAAGGACTAAAAAATAAAAGTGAAAATATCAGCATGATCTTAAACATTTGCTAAAATCAGTGGATGGTGAGCACTGAGCAAATAAAAAAGCCTGACTTTTTGTCTGGGCAGCCTCCACTTCTAGTTCTGTAATCCAGAGAAATCATAAAATGTTTAGAAAGCTAAAGTGCTCCAAGGCCAACAGTACTCCAAACCAAACACTGTCTGTAGAAAGCTTCCTTCCAGTGGGTTCTTAATCTCCTTGTATTTAAGATTAGTTAAACATGAATTCACAAAGATCCTCTTGCACATATTAAATGCAACTCCTATGGGGGAGGGGGAAGGAAAAAGAACAAGAAAGAAAGAAAGAAAAAAAAGAAAAAAGAAAAGAAAATTTACACCAAATATCTAACAGAGGAAAGGAAGGAGTATATATAGGTAGAAATATTTTAGTCTCTTATTCCAACAAGTGAAAAGGGAATAAAACTATAAAAATATCAGGTAAGGAAAAAAATAAGATATATTTTCTAGAAACAAGAAACCAAACAATTGAAACTGATAACTGGGTGCCTGGATATGCCACAGATAATATCCTATTCACCAAGTGAGCACTGCACCAGAGCACATCTACAAACCATCCTGAGAGCCCAGAAGACATTAACAAAAATGCCAGAAAGGAACCACACAGAGCACAGGAGGAGGTGGCTGGAGGTATGTTTGTATTTTGTTTGTTTGTTTGTTTGCTTGCTTGCTTGATTGCTTACTTGTTTTCAGAATGTATTATGGATAGAGTGAGGCAGGTAAAAATGGTAAAAAAGAAAATGATCAAGAACAATTGCAAACACGAGAAAATCTTGTGAGAATCTGTAAGGAAAAGGAAAAACCTTCACAGAACAGAGAATCCAGTGATGTCATCTGTCTCAACAAGAACACCAGAAGGAGAGTTGGAACCATAAGATTGGGAGTGCTTCCCATTAACAGACCCACATTGACAGAAACAGGCCTGAGGGTTAGAAGGAAAGTAACTCAGAAGTCTGAGGTGTGAGACAATTAAAACAAAGCAGAGGGCAGTCACATGTGCTTGTATAGTCAAAGCAATGTGAGTCACATGGCCATTAAAAGCACGTCTAACTGTTAAGTTATTTATTCAACTGATTAGGTTCTTATATCTGTTACCGCAATTAAAGTAATTTGTTTTTCTAACCTTTTAAATGATTTATTTTATTATGCATATTTGTGTTTATGGAGGCCAGTGATCATGGAGGAAAAAAAAAAAGGATGAGAGAAGAGATCCTTGGAAGTGTTAGATCCTTGGGAAATAGAGTTTTTAAGTATCTGTGAGATACCAATATGGATACTGGGAACTGAACTCAGTTCTTTCAGAAGAGTATAAGTACTCTTAGGAGATGAGCTAACTCTCTGACACCTGTGTTTTTTCGAACTTTTAACATCAGATTTATTCTTTGGCTCTTTCCTTCATGTAAATAATGCATTCTGATGACCATATCAGCCATCCTCTCTTATCTCCCTCCCACTCCTGACAATGCCAATACAAATAGTACTGAGAAATAAAATATCAATTTAGTGAAGAATAAATGTTAATACAGTAAAACAAATACAATAAAATAAAGAACAGAGTTAAGTCATAAAACAGTTGTATTAAAGACTCTGCCCCATGATATTTGGTTTCAAATCCTGAGTTTTATGATCACAAATAAGTTAGTTAAGGCTAAATTTACTTACCTGTCAGATGTGAGTTACTATAACACCATCCTCAAGTGACTATTGTTAGAATTAAATTATTTACATAAACCATATTTAGGAAGAAGTTACACTTATGCCTTTAAAAAGGAAAGAGGCATCACTACAGTAAATATGTCAATATGAAATCCTCACTTCCCACTACTTTTAAAAATAGTTGTGTCAGTAATTTCTTCAATGTGGAAAATCCAACAGTTTTTCTTTCATGTTGCCTTCTGAAAATGGCAAAGTATGTGAATAGAAAGTGCACATCAGCACCAGGGAAAATTTCCTGAGCAGAACACCAGTGGCTTAGGCTTTAAGATCAACTACTGACACATGGGATCTCATAAGACTGAAAAGTTTCTGGAAGGCAAAGGCCACTGTCAACAGCAACCTACACATTGGGAAAAGATCCCTACATCTGATAGGGGGCTATCAGATGTATCCAAAATATACAAAGAACTCAAGAATGTAGATTTTAGAGAACTAAATAACCCCAATTAAAAATGGAGTACAGAGCCTTTTTACAATGAACTCCAATTTCCAAAAACTCTTCTTATTTTGTGTTTGCACCAGAGTAAGAGCCAAGATTTTAAGCTCTACTAAAAACAAAACAAACAAAGAGACTTTATCTATTTATGTTCATTAAGAAAACTAATACTGTGGGTTCCCAAGGGAGTAGCTAGAGAAAGTACCCATGGAGCTGAAGGGGTCTCCAACCTTATAGGTGGAAGAACAATATGAACTAACTAGTACCCCCCAGAGCTCATGTATATATAGCAGAAGATGGCCTAGTTGGCCATCATTGGGAAGAGAGGCCCCTTGGTCATGCAAACTCCATGCATGCTCCAGTACAGGGGAACACCAGGGCCAAAATGTGGGAGTGGGTGGGTAGGGGAGCAGGGCAGGGGATGGGGGAGGGTTTAGGTGACTTTCAGGATAACATTTGAAATGAAAATGAAGAAAATATCTAATAAAAATTGAAAAAAGAAAACTAATAGTGATATGTTATTTTAAATAACATACAGTTAATATATTTGGCGTTATTTAAAACTTATATTGAGAAAAAGGTATGTATTTTCAGTATTGCTGTAGACAAACATCTACATAAGACTGTTCAATTGATTGTTGTTTTGTATCAAACAACTTTTATAATACTCATTTTTATTGTTACAATATTTTGTAAAAATTTAAAAAATATGATAAAAAAACGAAAGGTATTGCAGGTTTTGAAGGGGCTGGGGGAGCACTCTCTGGGAGAAGTTGGGGTACAAAAGGGAAAGAAGAATGTGATGTAAGTCTATTTACTCAAAATATGTTTTTAAATGTTAACAAATTCAGATAAATTGAAATTATGTATCTTTTCTCATCATAATGCAATAAAACTTAAATAAATAAATAAATAAATCTTAAAAAACAAAAAACAAAAAACTGAGTACAGAGATAAACAGAGTATTCTCAACTGAGGACTCTCAAATGGCCATGAACACTTCTCCATTGCTGGTGGGAATGCAAGTTGATATAACCACTATGGTGGTTCTTCAGAAAATTGGACAGAGTACGACCTGATGATCCAGCTACACTACTTCTAGACATATACCCAAAAGATGCTCCGACATATAACAAGAACATATGCTCCACTATATTCATAGCAGCCTTATTTATAATAGCCAAAATCTGGAAAGAACCTAGATGTCCTTCAATAGAGGAATGGATACAGAAACTGTGGTACACTTATACAATGGAGTATTTCTCAGCTATTAAAAACAATGACTTCAAGAAATTCTCAGGCAAATAGATGGAACTAGAAAATATCATCCTGAGTGAGGTAACCTAGTCACAAAAGAACACACATGGTATGCACTCACTGATAAGTGGATATTAGCCCGAAAGCTCAGAATACCCAAGATACAACTTATAGACCATGTGAAGCTCAAGAAAAAGGAAGACCAAAGTGTGGATGTTTCAGTCCTGCCTAGAAGGGGAAATAAAATAATCATGGGAGGTAGAGGGAGGGAGGGATTTGGGAGAATGAAAGGAGGGGGAGGATAAAAGTGTGAGCAAAATCAGGTGTGGGAGGAGATGCAGGAAAAGTACAGAGGATCAGGAAATTGAATGGAGGTATGCAGTAGTGGGGGATGGAGAACTGAGGGAAACCACTATAAAGTCCCCAGATGCCAGAAAAGCAAGAGGTTTCCAGGACCCAACGGGGATGACATTAGCTGAAATGCCCAACTCAGGGAGATAGAACCTGTGGAGACCATATCCAGCGGATAGGCACAGCCTCCGGTTGAGGGATGGGGCCACCCACCCATTTCAATAATTTTAACCTAGAATTGTTCCTATCTAAAGGAAATATAGGGAGTAATTGTGGAACATAGACTAAAGGAAAGGACATCCAGAGACTGCCCCACACAAGGGTCTATCCCATCTGCAGACACCAAGCCCAGACCTTATTGCTGATGCTAGGAAGTGCTTGTTGACAGGAGCCTGGTATGGTTGTCCCCTGAGTGGCACTTCCAGAGCCTGATCAGTACAGATGTGGATGCTCCCAGCCAACTATCAGATTGAGCACTGAGTTAGGGGAAGGACTGAAGGAGCTGATGGGGATTGCAACCCCATAGGAAGAACAACATTATAAACTAACCAGACCCCTCAGAACTCCCAGGGACTAAACCACCAACCAAAGATTATACATGATGGGATTAATGCCCATGGCTCCAGCTGCAGATATATCAGAAGACTGCCTTATCTGACATCAATGGGAGGGGAGGCCCTTGGTCTTATGGAGGCTCAAAGCTCCAGCATAGGGGTATGCTAGGGAGATGAGGTGGGAATGGGAGGGTAGATGGAGGAGTGCCCTCATTTTCTTAGTCAGGGTTTCTATTCCTGCACAAACATCATGACCAAGAAGCAGTTGGGGAGGAAAGGGTTTATTCAGCTTACATTTCCAAATTGCTGTTCATCACTGAAGAAGTCAGGACTAGAACTCAAGCAGTCAGGGAGCAGGAGCTGATGCAGAAGCCATGGAAGGATGTTCTTTACTGGCTTGCTTCCCCTGGCTTGCTCAGTCTGCTCTCTTATAGAACCCAAGACTACCAGCCCAGAGTTGGCACCACCCACAAGGGGCCCTAATTGAGAAAATGTCCCACAGCTGGATCTTATGGAGGCACTTCCCCAGCTAAAGCTCCTTTCTCAGTGATAACTACAGCCTGTGTCAAGTTGACACAAAACTAGCTAGTACACTCATAGAAGCAGGGGGAGGGGAATGGAATAGGCAGCTTGCAGGGGAAACTAGGAAGGGGGACAACATTTGAAATGTAAACAAATAAATTAAATTATAAAAAAGAAAAGAAATTGCATAGAAAAAAAAATCTCAAGTATCCAAGAGCTGACAAATCAAATACAGGTATGTGAGATAAAGTACTAGGGAATATTATCCTATGTAGAGATAATTAAGTAAATTACTAGTGTAAACCAAACATTTATCACATTATAACAACCACCAAAAGCAACTAGGATACCTGCTGTCTACATATACCACATAGAGTGACTAACCAATGTGCCATGATATTTTTCTGGTACTTCTTTACATTTTAATGTTCAAAGGAATGTTATTGGGCATTGGAGAATCAGCTCAGTTGGTAAAGTGCTTGCTGAACAAGCTATCTGTGCATCCAGATCACCCAAGTAAAAGGCTGGGCACATTGGCACATGCCTAGGTGTCAGCACTGGGTAGGTGGAGACAGAAGGATACCTGTGGCTTGCTGATCAACTAATCTAACCCATTTGTAAGGTTGGAGTTCAATGAGAAACCTTGTCCCAAATATAAGGTGGAGAGTGATTGAAAAAGACACTAGATGGTAACTTCCCTTTCCACTCACAGGTATGTGTGTGCCCTCCCACACACAAATGAGAAAATAAATAATCAAAATGATGTCTTTATTTTTTTTTTAACCTTGAAATTTGTTCCAAAAATCTTCTTTCTCTATAGAAAATTGGCCTGAGGTTATACAGAAGCAAACAAGTAGACATTGCTTATTGGGTCACCCATCTGCCGTCTTAAGTTTCCTGACTGAGTTTTTATCAGTACTTTCTTTTAATGATGTCCTTCATCTATAATGCTTCCCCAGCATAGGATGTGAAGGCTTTTAACATAAATCCCTCCGTCCCCTGCCTATTTAGAACATTGCTTGCATTTCAGCAGTTACTGCTACATTTTCTTCCCCCATGAAGGGCAATGCCACTCAGAGGTGGACTTCCATGGGACTGACTGTCCAAAGCCAAAATCCTCACAAGTCTCATTTCTTCATAGATTATTTGATAACTGATAAACCAGAGCTAAAAGGAAAGAGGCTCTTCTAAAAGTACTGTAGAGTGGAAAGCCCTGAAACACTGTACGGACAGATGTGGTTCTCAGATAACTTGCTGAGATTAAAAGCACATTTCATAATCATCCCATTGAAATCACTGATGACAAATTACAGACCCACTCACATGTCAGAGTCCACCGGCAGTGAAGACAGGTTAACAACCAAGTTGATTTGGGTTAGTTTTCATGGATCAGTAAATACAAATAAGAATGGTCTCTCAGACAACTAAACCTAGCAGGAAATACAAACAGGCTTAAAGGCATGAAATGTTAATTTTTAAGGTTATATGACTATTTTATTTTTAGCCATTTCTTTTTTCTTGATATTGTTATAAATAAAGCAAGCCAACAGGTTAAAATACAGTTCCTCAATTTAAAGAGCATATAAATACCAATTTAAACATGATTTTTCTAGAGTCTTTTGAGACACTTAAGGAATTGCATGATCATGACAGATGGTTATCATTATTCCTTCAACCAAATACTGTGAACCAGTTTGTAGAGACACATTTCCTCTTTCCTCGTTATTTTTGTGTTTTAAATGGCCATAGCCTGTGTTGCTGGCATTCTAACACAGAAAGCCAATTGCCGTTTTGGATTGTCTAAACACAATGTCATATATACTGTTAGAAAAAACTTTTTCTGTCTTCGTTAGTCTGGACTTTGAAGGTTGTAAAACATGAAGACAATAGAACTTCATAAAACCCATATATTAGTAAAGATATGACCCTGTATCTTATTGCATAGAACACATACTAAGTTCATACTCTGTCAGCTATGCTTCCACAGGGAAGTGCCTACAGAAATTCTTCTGCAAATGTGTTCTGCTGTGGCTTCACTCTGGGTGTTGAGGCTGAAGGCCCAGGAGCCAAGGGAAAGTCCATCTTTGCATGCAGCTTTCTTGGCAACAGAAGAAAGTACTGTATTGTTCTGCACACAAACCATCCCCATTACAGCTCAAGATGTTCTTTTCCTTCTAATCCTCATTTGTACCCCTTAGCCATTTGTTTAGAATTAAATTAACTGCAATTTGGAAGCTGTGGATGAAAGGTGCAGCATTGAGTGGATGTCATGTGTTTCCTGAATAGTGCCGTCCGGCCTCTTTCATGGCCATTCACTGCACTTGAAAGGGTATAGTGTGTGAATTGTTGAACTGTCACTCCACAGAGAAGTCTGGCAGACAGCGTTACCATGGAAACAACAGGAAAAAGACAATTAGCAAAATGGCTCTGATTTTTTTTTCTACTTCCTTTTCTACTCTGGATTTAGGGAGGACACCCCACCCCCAACACCCTGTCTTTAAAACACACACTCATGCATACAGAGAGGCACACTGGAAAAAAACCCAGTATTTAAACTTTTACTTATTAAGTCAAATTATTTTCCTATGGGCATCATTAGTGAATTAAAACAAAATCATACTTGTAATATAAAATATTTATAAATAGTTCCCTTGGATTATTAGTATCCCTCCCCCTAGATTTTGGGAGAATTCTTTGGCAGTATCCTTAGGTAAAAACTGTTAATGAGGCCAGTCTGTGATCTTAACTCTGGCACATTCAGTGGGCTTTTAATTACTCTGTCTTGTCAGCACTCCCATGACAGAAGCACAATGTGGACCCAAGAGCGTAAACCAAAGAGTTTCTCTGTAGATTTCTCAGTCTTAGTCTGAGTTAAAACCTGACTAAAAGCTGGGCATGAGTAGCTGTCTATGGTTTGAGAGTTACCAGGAGGGTCATGAACAAGTTTGATGGTGTCACTCATGCTCTGATGCAGCTCAATCCAAGCCTTGTCAGACTGATTAAAAAAAAAAAACTATTAGTAAAGGAAATGACTACATACTTTAAGTGTTATAATTAAAGCGAAATATGAGAGGGAGGGCCATTGAACCTCTGTGTCAAAAACTCCATTGAAGTAAAATACCAAAAAATAAAAAAATGAACTTGAGAGTGAAATATAAAGTTTTCTCACATGTTCTACTTAGAAACATTCTCCTCTCCAGCTCTGTGGAAGAGCACAGTTCTGCAGGAAGCCCATGTCCAGCAGTGACTTTGAGCTTGCATTGACTTTGGTACAGCTTTGTAAATCTCTTCCAGGATGAAATGATGCAAGTTTATTATTTCATAAATCATTTCTTCTCCTTTCTGAAAGCCTAGGCAAGCCTCCAGAAATCAGTCTGAACATTTCCCAGGAAATAGTGTGTTCACATGTGTGGTACTCAGAGTAGTTTACTGTCTGTTTTGTTTTGAATTTTAGACAGGGCCTCACTCATGAACTCCAAGCAATACTCCTGTCTCAGATTCTTAAGTGCTGAGATTACAGTTGTATGTCACCATGTCTCTGGCCATCATAGAGAATTCTGTTTTCTTCTTCAGTTGTTCTTAATTTGGGAAATATTAAGTATAACACACATTATTTACCAAAAAATTTCAGGTAAAAATTTCAGGCAAGAAATATATTTTTTATGCTTTAGATTCTGTGCGAATTAAACAATCATTTAATTCATGAGAAAACAAACAAACAAACAAACAAACTCTTAGATCATACTGCAGTCAGGCTGAACAGATCATTATCATTATGAAGTAGTACTAAGTACTATAAAGCTGCAAGGTGTCCTTGACTTGAACACTTCTATTTTACTTTGAAACAAGGTGTGTTGTACCCCAGGCTGCTTTCAAATTTTCTGTGCAATCAAAATTGATCTTCAACTCTGATACTCCTGCTTTCCTCTTTCTCCAAAGTGCTAGGACTATATGCATATTCCATGTCCCTACTGTATGAAGTGCTGGGGATGCAACCCAGTTCCTTGGGTGTAGGTAAGGCAAACATTCTACCAGTTAAGCCCAAGTCCAAGACCTATTTTCATAGTTTTGTATTTAATTATTTTATTTTATGTGTATGAATATTTTGCATATGTATGTGTGTATATGCCTGATGCCTGGGGAAGTCAGAAGAGGGCATTGGATCCCTAAGAACTGGAGTTATGGATGGTTTTGAGTCACTAAGTTTGTGCTGGGAATCAAACATGGGTCTTCTAGAAGAGCAACAAGGGCTCCTAAATTTTGAGGTATCTCTACAACCCCTATTTCAAAGTGCACTCTACACATTTACTGTGAAGTTAAAAGTATTAACTTACTGTACACTCTGTTTATGAGATGGCTGAAAACAACATACAAAATTTTCATGAGCAATGTGAGAAAATAGTTTTCATTCATTAAAGAGCTGAATAATACCAGAGAGTGAAAGATTTGGCTTTTAAAGATGATATGTGTTTCATTTTTGAAAATAGACAGCTCAGCTTGGCAGTCTAGTGGCACATGCCTGTTAGCTCCACTCTGGAGGTGGAGGTAGGGAGATAAGTTCAAGACCAGCCTGGGCTTCACAAGGAGACAATTTTTCTTTCAAAAACTCTTAGGCTGAGGATGAACATGAGTAGAAAAAGATTTTCTTAGCATTCACAAGGTCTCAAGTTGATCCCTACCACCACAAAGCTAACCAATAAAAAACTATAGAACCTCAATTCTGTGCGAAATAACTGAGGGCAGACAAACTTTGGAAAGCTTAACTTTAGATTTATGAGATTTACTGTGATATCAGCTTCATTGACCTAATTAAAATCATCTAAAAGAATATGCACTTAATGAGGGACACTCCGCCCCACTGTTCAGTCCAACCCCAGGGTCAAACATCAAACATGAATCTTAAAATGTTCACACTTAGTATATGAACCTCCACTGACATGAGCAAGAGTCTAGCCTGCCGTACATCCTTTAACCTGCTTAATTTCTTGCTCAAAATATTTGACTCTCAGTAACTTTCCGATAATATGATATAGGTTATAATTTTACATATATTTAAAATTATAACATTATTCTGTGTACATTTTATCTAACCCCATTGTATTTTAGATTTTATTTGTAGTAAGTATAGTTACTCATGGACAGAAAAAAATAACTAAAATGAAATGTCAATCTCATTTACTTTTGTATTTTCCTCACTTTCTATTTTAAAGGTAATCACATCACACTACATATTATTGTATGGTTTCAATTTTTATTAGGTGTATTTATTATGTGGTTCTAAGTTCACACGGTGTTTTTATAGAAGCATACAAGGTATTTGAATTTCTGTTCCATTGACTGATCCTTCCCTTTATTTCCCCTCTCCCCACTGGTTAGTACTTATTTTTATCGGGATTTTTTATTCTACTTCCATGTCATCTAACTGAATAGGATCTAAGATTCACAAGTCAGAGGAAACATGATATTTGACTTTGCCACTGAATTAATTCATTTAACAGGGTAATCTCTGATTGCATCGATTTTCCTGCAAAGAGTACAGTTTTGGTCTTCTTTGTGGCTAAATAAAATTCAATTGTGCATACACACATACTCACACATACACACATACATAATCACTTTCTTTATCCAGTCCTCTGTTGACAGGCTAATTCTGTAACTTACTAGCAGTGACTAGTACTGCAGTAAGCATAGTGTGCAGGTTCTTCCGTTGTGTGTTGACTTAAGAGTTCTTTAGGTAAGTTCTCAGGAGCAGCATGGCTGAGTCACAGAGTTTTAGTTTATTGAAGAAATTACAATAATGCTTTTATTTAAATATACATATCTTCTGTTTTGATACTTCAGGGTATTATTCCACTAAGAGTTCACAGAAGTTTTTCCACCATAAACCATGCCATAGCTTTATACCAGACAATGTATGTACTCAAAAGAGAAAAATAACCTTGTGATGGCCAAAAGAATTTGCTAGAAAGTCATAGGATACAACAAACAGTTGCACAAATAGAAGTCACACCTTTAAAGCAGATCAAGAATTTAAAGTGCCTCTTGTACTAGATCTGTATTGCTGTGATAAAACATTGAGCAAAACGGACATTGGAGGGAATATGATTATATAGTTTAAGATTTCCAGGCATAATCTACTACTGAGGTCAGTTGTAACAAGAACTCAAGAGAAACCTGGAGGCAGGAACTAAAGCAGGGGTCGTGGAGGAGTGCTGCTTCACGGCTTGCTCCCCTTGCTTTGTTTACCTGGTTAATTTATACAAGTCAGGACCACCTGCCTAGAACTAGTACTGCTATCAGTCATTAATCAAGAATTTGCGCAACTGATGCTTTCTCTCTGCAGCTGATCATCATTTGCATCAAGTTGCCAAAACCAACTGGCACATTCCCCTTTGTTAAGTGTTTTTAAAATATAAGAATCTCAGTGGACCTCTTCTTACCCAATACAGATTCAGTGGCAGTGGCTTGTTTAATACATTTTTAGAGACAACAAATATCTTTCTATAGTGTTGTGTGTATAGCTGGGATCATCTCCTCCAATTCCATTCATAATTTCCACTTCTATGGCATGTGTACAAGCTGACATTGCTTTCAGCTGATAGGGAGAAAACTTGAGTCAGGACTGTGTGTGTTTTATCAGCTTTGAATACCCTTGCCACCTTCTCTGGCAATAATCATGAGCTCTCTGGTTATGAAATGCCATCCTTAACTGGTCAAACTGCCAGCTCCACCTTTAACTCTCACCCTAACTACATGCCTGTAGTCTTCTCTAGTCTCTGCTGCTATTGATCTCAGTTCACTGTGTTCCCTATTTTCTGACCTTGCCCTGGTTTCCTGGGCTTCCAGAGTTCTCATCAACAAATAATCCTAATATTGTTCTTCTGTTGAACCATAACAGTGGTTTCCTGAACCTAATAAGATAGAATTCAAATTACTTTACAAGTGTATAAGACCAAACACGATATAACTCCTAAGGACTTCTGCTGCAAGCTGACTCAGAGAATAAGAAATATGAAAAAAGTCAAAGAGTATGTGATTTAGCTTTATATAACTAAGTTGATGGTGTTTTTCTATACATATATTGTGCCTTAATGTAGAAATACTGCATTATCTTGGTGGCTTTCTGCTGTGTTTATCTTATGTTTATGTGAACTCAAGATGAGAATGCATAGAATATGGATAGGTACAGAGGGTCAGGGTTCTATTCGTTTGCATTTATATATACAGACAAAAATGGTTGGTAATATTACAAAAATAGATGTTTTAAATTAAGTAGTTAAGAAGGGTTAGAGGTAGCATGGCTAATGGATTCTAATATGTAAATGAAGTATATATGACAACCACTGTTTGTTAACAATACTTTCCTTGGCCTTTTCTGTCTAATTAGTGGATGGTCATTAACTTTCTATTCTGTAGAATTTATTTGCACTTTTTTTCTACTTTTATGTATACCCATCATTTTCTTTATTCTTTTCTTTTTTTAAAAAAAAAGAAAATTAGAAATAGCCACAATAGAACACAGAAAAGGAAGTAAAACATTTGACGTTTTGATGTTAATTGCTGTCAGTCAAGCACTTGGGGATCAACTTAGCAGATGATCTAGGTGTCTGTTCCTCATCTGGGACAAACTCAAAACCACCAAGTTTTCCTGATTGTTTTGGACATGACACCAATTCCTCAGGTTGTTTTATAGTTTGTATTTTACCTCATTTTGGAAATATAGAATGAAACATTTTAAAACATTTATCCATGTTACTACTTCTCGGAGAAGAGTTGTTTAGCTATGCTTGATTCAATGGCTTGTACTATTTTAATTATGTCATTTGAGGCCAGGATACATTATTTGTAAATACACTTTGCCAAACTTTCCAAAGAATTGTTTTCTGTTTAGAGAAATGTTAGGGTGATGGGTTCCCATTCTATATTTTCACTTTTGTTGGCTTTTGACCAGTAGTATTATTGTTTGCTACTGACTAACTTCTTCCATCTTTATCAGGCTATTTCAAATGTCTTCTCTCTGCTCTCAGACACCAGTGCAGTACACATTATATTTCAGTTCTCTGTTTTTTGAAGTTCTTATTTACTAGTAAATCCTTATTGATTGATGACTTTGAGGCTGTTGGGAAAACTGGTCAGGAATTTTGAGAAATGACCTTCTGTTCTCTGAGTTGGCCATTTACTCTTGTTTAAATTCAGATCTGAGCTTAAGGTGAGAAGAGATCTCATGTCACTCAGCACTTCACATTAAGGCACATTCTCATCAGCATGGCTTCCCTTCACTCCTTAGCTGACATAGTATATACCAGGCTTCCTCATGGTGGACTCATTGGCATGTACATTATTTATGCATATGCTTTGATGGGAGATCACTGTGCACAGCTGACATCTATGGAGTAGTCTTTGAGGACCACATGACCACATAAATTATTTGGAATTCTTCTGTATGGGATATGGTACCCTCTCTAAATTATTATTCACAAAGTTTTACATCAATGTTTGTTGCGCTAAATCTCCACCCAAATATGCCAGGCAATGAAAACACAACTCAGTTGATATGCATACATACTGTGTGGCTAGATTGGGCAGATCTACCGCTACACTACCATCTTCCACATGTATGAGACCCCTTAGAACTTACCATTTCTCTAGGCCATGTGCTTCTGCTCTGCTTTTCTTCCTCCCCCTCCTCCTCTGTGTCCGCTCCCTCTTCCATTTTCTCCTTCTTCTCTCTCCACCTTCGGCTCCACTTTCCTTTTGATCTGCCCAATCATCAGCTCTCCTTTATTTTACAAAGTAAGGTGGGAATCGGGTTTATAGGAAATCACCTGAGTTCAGGTAATCACAGGAGAACAGAATTAACATAAAATATAACTAGCCCCAGGGCTATCCACAACAAGTGTTGACTAGGGATGTTTTGTTACAGCCTGGGTTCCAATTACATACTATGTACCTCATTTATTTGTGTGTGCTCATTGGTCTATCCTTGGACACAGGAAGATTTCCAATGTGTACTTTTTTCTTTTTTTTTTCTTCCCCTCCTCTCTTTTATTTCATTCTTTCTAACCTTCATTTTCTTGCCACTGTCTTCTTTATGTTTTTCTTTATACCTTCTGACGCAACATACTTAAGGCTAGACATGTATCATTCATGCTGTATTTTCAGAAGCAATTTTTCCCCTAATAAGTTTCTTTGACTGGGGTATTAGTTATGGTTGAATATACTCATATTTAACTGGGTTTCATTGATCTTCTGTTTCCTCCACTTACAGAACTAGGAAATAGCTGTATGTTTACGCTACACTGTATATAGACACATAACTATGCAATGCCTCTTACCCCCTTTTTCTTTAATAAAGGCTTTTCATATATTTGGACAGATAGGATGTCATTCTGTAATCCATCCAGGATCACCAGGCCACTTAAATATACTTTATGGTTATTTTTAAATTGTTCTTATATTTACATAAAGATTTTATACTTTTAAATTGTCTGGTTTGTGATGAATATGTGCCTTCTACAATTAAAGTGTTCAGAATATTTTCAGTGACTCAAAAGTTGCTCTCACTTTACTGGTAGGCCACCTCACATAACTCCTTCACAGATCATTTGCTTTCATATTTAGACAATATTCTGTATTCTGTTACATGGAAGAACAACAGGCTTTTAAATGAATGAATATATGGTAGGACATCTTGTTTTAGACAACCATGAAGAAAGCTCCTGTGTACATCTATGTACAGGTTTTGATGTAGACACAACGTTAGAAATAATATGAAAGAACTAATTTGTGAGAAACTGCCACTTCATCTTCTAAAGTGAGTGGAGACATTGTGCAAACAGTGATAGGAAAAGGTATTCAGAGAACATCTTAAGAGGTATGCAAAGACTCTGCCCACAGTTTTTCCTTCTGCCTCTGCCACATATAGGCTCCCAGAATAGCTATAGTCTCATATGAGGCTATGCCAGTGCCTGGCAAATACAGAAGTGTATGCTCACAGTCATCTATATGATGGAACACAGGGCCCACAATGGAGAAGCTAGAGATAGAACCCCAGGAGCTGAAGGGGTCTGCAATCCTATAAGAGGAACAACAATATGAACTAACCAGAACCCCCAGAGCTCGTGTCTCTAGCTGCATATGTAGCAGAAGATGGCCTAGTTGGCCACCATTGGGAAGAGAGGCCCCTTGGTATTGCAATTTTTATATGCCCCAATACAGGGGAACGCCAGGGCCAAGAAGTGGGAGTGGGTGGGCAGGGGAGCAGGGCAGGGGGAGGGAAGAGGGAACTTTCGGGATAGCATTTGAAATGTAAATTAAGAAAATATCTAATAAAAAATTGAAAAAAAAAACAAGTCAGGAATGATAACTATCAGGGTTCTTAAGAATTATTAACAAGGTGTTGGTTCTGTGGTGTATTGGACTTCATTGTTGGTGTGAACCTACATTTTTGCATACATAGAAAGGCAAATAAAGAAGCAGTTATATGTAGGGAAAAAAAAGAAAAAACCCAAATCTTTTACTTTATTGAATCTCCTATCCATATGAGCATGAGAGGAGTAAAGTGGGGGGCACTGGATAAGTGGGCTTATTAGATTCTCCCCCAAAAATAAGCTATAAAGAGCACTTATATGGGAAACATCATGAACCTGGCCTCTGTAAAGAAACACTAAAAATGTTTACAGAAACAACAGGAAAACTTGAGAAGTTGATTGAATATGGAAAAGGCACCTGGAATGGAGAAAACTTCAGCTGGTATGAATTAAACAAATATATTTTGTTATAAGGGAACGCTAAGAAAAACAGCTGGACACAGAATACATCTATCCAATATGAGCTGTTGGTTTTAGGAGGAGTTACCTATCAAGCCAACCAAAAGTCACTCAGTTTTCTTAACTTGGTACCATACTGCTTAGTTCAATCCTAGACTACACAAATTCACTTAACTCTTGGGTCCTTTGGTAATATAAAAAGACAAAAAATATGTGTATTGGGTTGTCCTTGAGTACCTGTATGTACTATTGTGAAAGGTCCATTATGTTAACTTTACAATTTCAGTTTTTCTAATGTATCTAATAGTTCTTATTCAATAACCACAAGCAAATGCAACAAGGAAGATTTTTTTCTTCTTTTACATTTTTAAATGGTAAAACATATCTAATAATTGTATCATTGTAAGTACTCAAAATCTACAGTTCAAGAGCAATAAATACATTGAAATATTATACAGCCATTCTATGCATTTTTAGAATCTTTCACTTTCTGTATTGTCTAACAACTTCTTACCATATCTATTTCCTGACCATATTTTATCATTCAGCTTCTTCCTGCAACTTTTGTCTAATCTAGGTACCTCTTTTAAAAATATATCTTTTAATTATTGTATGTGTATAGGTGGTTTCATGCAGTGCCTTTTACTTTCAGCAAGGGGCATTGAAGAGTTGTGAGCTGCCATGCCATGTGAGTGCTGAGATTCGAATCCTGGTCTTATTGAAGAGTAAAGAGTGTTCTTAAATACTGTGCTATTGCTTCTGCCCCTTATCAGTACTTATTATGGTGTCTATGTTTGAAATAAATGCCTGGCTTTAGTGCAACATTTTCACAGTTAACCTACTCTGTGACATGTAGCAGAACTGTATTCACTTTCAGGGCTCAATTCAGCCACCATTTGTTTTTCCTTTTTCTCTTGATAGACACTCAGCTGCTTTTCCCTTTCTCTCTTGATAGACACTCAGCTGCTTTTCCCTTTGGCTCTTGTGATTCATGCTGTTTGAACATGGGCTTGAAGTGTCTGAGTGTCTGTGTGCTATTCTTTGGTTTTACCTCCTGCTGAACTGTATAGCCAAGACACGGCCCTTGAGAAGCTGCCAACAGTTTTCTCCAGCCGCTACACCACACTGTATTCCCAATAGCAAGGCACAATAACCCAGTGTTCTCAAAATCCTCACCCACAACTATTATTTCCTGAAATTATTTTTAATGTTTTCCTGATTATTCTAAAGGCACATAAAATAAGAATTAGAGTAGTCAGGGATTTTCTTTTGACTTATGAGAGGTTTTGTCTTAATATGCATCATGTATATTTGCAGGACACAGCATTGTGTACTTTAGGAAAACTATTTAGGACATTTTCATAATGCCATATAATGCATGTATTTTCCCTTGGCTAGTGATGTTGGAATACATTTCATATAGCTATTGGACACATTTCAGGGAAATGTTCTTGTTCTTTGGATATTTTCTAAACTGGGTTGTTGAACTTCTGTTGTTCTTCAGTTATAAGAATTCTAAGTCTATTCTAGGTACAAATTTCTCATGAGATATAAATTACTTTCTTCACTCTGTAGGTGAGGGATGTTATTCTCTTAAAATATTCTTTGATAGACACAGATTCTTAATTTTTTTTTTTTTTTAAAGATTTATTTTATTTATTATATGTAAGTACACTGTAGCTGTCTTCAGGCATTCCAGAAGAGGGCGCCAGATCTCATTAAGGATGGTTGTGAGCCACCATGTGGTTGCTGGGATTTGAACTTATCACCTTCGGAAGAGCAGTCGGGTGCTCTTACCCGCTGAGCCATCTCACCAGCCCCAGATTCTTAATTTTTAAGAAGTCTGAATAGTTGTTTCTATCATTCTCTGTGTTTTGGTGGTGGCAGTGATGGTGGTAGTTTGTAATTACCAACTTCTAGTTTTAAAGATTCCCCTAAAGTATCAGCTCTAATTTTGAACCTGATTATTTTGAGTTAATTTTGCATGCTGCAAACTATCTAACACCATTTTATATTTGAAAGAAAGTTTTCCTAGTAAGTTAAAAAAGCAACTATGCTCTGTGAACATCCATTGTTTTTATATTTCCATACTTCTGGGATTTCCAAAAGCTCTGTTCTGGTGAGGATGGCCATTGCTATAAGTTGATTAGCATGGAGCAGGGGTGGGGCACTTTGATTCCACACATGTGCAGCAGTCTCATGGTTCTTTCTGGTTCCTTATGTCTCCAGGAGTAGAACTATGTGTGTACTTTATTATTCTGAGATATCTTTAAGGACCTTTTCCTCGCAGTATGGAAGATATCCTGTATAGAAACTGACAGTTACAACTGTTCTATGCAGTGATTGAGCCTTTGTGTCTTATGATGGTATTAGTCAGCAGCTTCCTGCAAGGCTTTAGTTTTGCAACGGAAGGCCTCTGGGAACAGCATAATAGCAGCTGAGGTGTTTTGATATGTGCTGCTGGCTTCTAAAACATTTTGGCCACCAAGAAAACTTGAAGGTGGTATTTGTCCTTCTGCAAGAGGAAAAAAAAGCCACAACTATAAAATTCTTAGAAAAACTAACTTTAAAGCGCCACTTCCCCAAAAGTTGATAATGTTAATTCTTCAGAATAAGTCACAATGTAAACAAAAACAAATAACCCTAATTAAACAAGGCATGACCTCAAGCCAATTTCTCCTTTTAGAATGTCTTCTCTGTTTAAAAAAAGGAACACATATTCAGAGAAAGAGAGATGTGCTAAGAGTAGACACACTATTACGAGGCTTATGCCAAACTAAACACAAAATACAACAAAAGAGTAACTAATGGTATTTGGGGAAAACAAATTGATACTATATTACACTATCAATAATGTGTATGTATAGCAAATGTCCCTATGCATACAAGTATGTGTGTGTGAATGCCTATATATTTACACTGAAAGGCTGAAGTGGTATCTTAGATGTCTTCATCACTCTCCATAGTGTTGTCTCTAGGCAAGGCCTTTCCCTGAACTTGCTGTCTTGGCTAGGTTGGCTGACCAGTGAGCTTTGTAGATCCTCTGTCTCCACATACCAATGCTCATGTTGCTGGCAGATGTAACAATTCCTGGATTTTTACTTGTGTGCTTGTGATTGACACTGAGACTCGAACGTGTGCACAGTAAAGACCATGTCTCTTCAGTCCTTATCATCAATAATTTTGAATATTGTAAGATATTACAATTCTTCTATTGTAAGATATTATTTGGTATATTATCATATAAAATTGTTAATCCTCTTGTGCACTGATTGGGTCTTTCAATGAAAATTAAAGCCTTGGGCAAACATTATTCTCAGAATTAGAAAAAGAACAAAACAAAAACAAGATTGTGAATTGGTTTTCTATCCCTTTCTTCAAACTTTAGCACCAAATGTAAATGGGATGTGGAAGAAAAGTGAAAATAGAATTCTTTAGCTGTTAATTGTTATGCTAACACCCCACATATTTAGAAGAGGATATCAAGTTTTTGCCTAAATTGCCAACTATTGTCTAAATCATAAATGCTTTTCATCTTCCCTGAGGTTCCACACAATTTGCACACAGAAGTTCAAACTAAAAGAGTACTGTAAGCCTAAGGTCCTGAAATTTTTTTAACTATAATTTAATGCCTATCTCAATAAAAAGTTAACACCTTATTTTTTTCAATTAATTGCCAGAATCTTAAATTTAAACCCAGTTTGTATCAGAAATAGTGGATAGCACTTTTTCCCATGTATTCTTGACTTCTCCAGTGATTTAAGAGTTCATGATGAAACTGGGGCAAGACTTGTTAACCACAGAGGATCTGAGGCCTATTGTGATCATAGCAATCTTTACTAGAACTGGAGGCAACATTGGTAGAGTTTGGATCTCTTTTATGATTCTGTGTATATGTGTGTGTATGAATGTGTGCACATTTGTGTGCATGTGTGGAAATCAGAGGCAGATGTCAAATGTTCTTGTCAGTCATTCTCTGTCCATTTCTTTGAGACAGAGTTTCTCACTGAGCTAAAGCCAGGGTGGTGACTAGCAAAACCCAAACAGCCCCAGTCTCTGTACCACCATAGTGCTGAAATTACAGATGTGTTTCTTGGTGAGTCTTTTAAATGAATGCTGGGACCTGAAAATCACTTTTCTGGTTGTGCAGCAAGCCCTCTTACCCATTGAGACATCTCTTCAGCCACATGTAGGCCTTTTTTATTTAGTAAAAGTAGTTGCATTTTATTTTAAAATTCCTTGTGATTCACACTCACTGCATGAAAATGTTGGACTTAAAAAAAATTATGGCTTTTCTGGTTTTTTTAATTGCATGTAGCTGCACCAATCTGCACTTCTACCCACATAATGGCCAACATGAGGAGAGATTAAAGTAAGAGTTTATATGTGTGATCGCTATGTCTCAAACCAAGAAAAATCTTCTAAGCTTGTGATTAGCTTTGTGCCTTGTGATCATTTCCCCCATTTTCAGTCACTCTGTACTGGTTGGTTTTGTTTCAACTTGACACAATCTGGAATTATTACAGAGAAAGGAGCTTCAGTTGAGGAAATGCCTCCATGAGATCCAGCCGTAAGGCATTTTCTCAATTAGTGATCAAGGGGGAAGGGCCCCTTGTGAGTGGGACCATCCCTAGGCTGGTAGTCTTGGGTTCTATAAGAGAGCAGGCTGAGCAAGCCAGTAAGAAACATCCCTCCATGGCCTCTGCATCAGCTCCTGTTTCCTGCCCTGCTCAAGCAGAGTTCCAGTCTTGACTTCCTTTGGTGATGAACAGCAACATGGAAGTGTAAGCTGAATAAACCATTTCTTCCCCAACTTGCTTCTTGGTCATGATGTTTGTGCAGGAATAGAAGCTCTGACTAAGACACACACGTCCTCTAGAGTCCTCTTACCCATGAGGCTTTTTTTAGATCTGTTCCTCTCTATATTTGATGTATGCTTGCAAAGGTCAACAAGGACAAGTCCAGAAGAACCAGTATTAGTCATTTTACATTGTTTCTGAAAATATGCCTCTTATACATTCAAATAATTTCCTTTAGAAGTCAAAGACCATCAAGTCAAGGGTGTTTCTAAAAGAAAATATTCTAAGGGGACAATGACTAGTGGACTTCCTGATAGCTTAATTCAGTTAAAAATTAATTTAGTGAATGACACATGCAAGTTACTCTCTAAAACAGTAGGGAAAAATAAACATGCTGTGCTTATGTATTTCTTTCTCCCTTATCCCTTCTCTCCATCCCTTACATTCTTACACACACACACACATACACACACACACACACACACCTTCATACCACTGCTACCAGAAATGTATTCTAATATCATTTTAAAGTCTTCACATAAAAGAATAAAGCATAGAATTTATCTATGTCTGGTCTATTTTGTTTAACAGTATGAACTATAGGCCCACCCACTTCCTTAAAAAAGAGACACCATTTCATTCTACTCTATGGAAACTGTCAGCCTGTGTGTGTGTTCAACTACATCCAGCTGTGAGTATATAACTGTGTGAGCCTGTGTGTGTGGGTGTGTGTGTACAGCTGTGAGTATATTTAAGTGTGTCACATTTTCTTTCTCCATGTACTCATTGCTACATATCCAGGCTGGTTCAGTTTATTGGCTATTGTAAATATGCAGCAATAAACAGGGATGAGCAAGAGTTTCTGTGGTAGTCTGCCTTAGATAGCTTTGTGTGTATTCCTTGAGTGCTGCAATTGGATTATATCATGTCTCTACGTTGAGTTTTCTGAGGCATGGTCACACTGATTTTAAGAGTTGTCCCAGTTTTCAGCCTCACAACCAATGTAGGGACCTTTACCCCTACTTTCTTCACCCTACCTGCTCCTCACCAACATCTGTTATTTTTATGATGAAAACTATTCAGATTTCTGTGAGATGGGACCTCAGTGTACATTTTAATTCAATTTTTGTTTGTCATTTGGACTTTTTTGTTGTTTAACCTTTGAGTTATTTATGAATTATCACTGTTAACCTGCTGTCAAATATGTAGTTGGCAGTTTTCCTGTAGGCTTCTCCTTGCCCTGCTGATGTTTGCTTTGTTGTACAAATTTTTAATTTCGTGTCTTATATTACAAAACTTTCTAGAACATCTTTCCATATCTCTTTGTCTTGAGGTGCTATTCTGTGTTTTCTTTGAGCAGTTTCAGAGTTTTAGGTATTACTCCAGGCATTTGATTCATTTTGAATTGAATTTTATACAGTTAGACAGATCTAATTTCATTTTTCTGTAAGTGACTATTTAATTTTCTGAGCACCATTTTGCCATAGAGACAGCCTTATCTCCAAAGTGTATTTTAAACATCATTGTCAAAACCAGGTAGCTATACTACAGGTTTTATATCTGAATCTTCTGTCCATTCATTGTGTACTGATGTTTGTAGTACTGTCTTTGCAATGTAATTTGCAGTCTGGTATTGTGGTTCCTACAATGGTGCTCAGGATTGCTACAATTTATGCTCAGGATTGCTTTCGCATTGCTTTTGGTGGTGAAGCCATCCCCCAATATTTATTCTCTGCAAGTACCATCTTATTTTCCCAGAGGGAGCATAGAAGAAATGCACTTGTTCACATCATTGATATGAAGTGAGTCTATCAATCCTTTGCATTTTATCCATTCTAAGAGAAAGGTACTTATGTCTTAGTCATGGTTTAATTTGCATTTCTCTTAAACATACAGATTTGCTCATGGGCATTTTTTTCATTGAATTATCAATTGACCTGGTTTTGTAGGGTCTTTTTGTAGCTTATGATTGTGCCCTGAACACTTTCTATAGCTCAGGCTGATCTCAATCTCTTGATCTACCTGAGTTTGCCTCCTGAGCACCAGGATTACAGGTGTGCACCATTGTATCTAGTTACAGCCTTATGTCTTTAAGTCACATAATATATATACTATAGAGAACATAAATTTATATGCTTTTTTTGGATATAGCTTACCAGTTATATTATTGTAATTAAAAAAAATTAAAAATTGTATTTAATATAATTTCTGATCTGGCTAGAATTAAGTCTATCCTATTATTCTTTATTCCATCTGTTCTGTGTTCATATTTTCCTATCTTTTAGATAAGTAAAGTTTGTACTATTCCATTTCATCTCCTCTGTTGGAATTTTATGTGTATATAATATCTTTTTAATTGGTTCTTAGGAGATTACATACCTTTGTTAGTTTACTAAATCTCCTTTTATGATCAACTTAGAGGTTTATGAATAATGTAAAACTATTCCAAACATAATTGTACATGCTCTTCTACTTTTGAAGTAAAACACCATGAGCAAGGCAATGTATAGAAGAAAGAGTTTATTTGGGCTTACAGAGGAATAAGAGTCCTTTATGTCAGCAAGTCTTGCTAGCATGGTTTAGGTGGTAGCACAATCATGAAGCTGAAGGCTCACATCTTGAATGACAGCATGAAGGAAGACTATGAAGTGGAAGTAGAGTGAGAAAGACCTTAATTTCCAAAGCAGGGCCTTGACAGACCTCCTCTAGCAAGGATACACCTCCCAAACTGCCCCATAGAGCACCACTAGCACCACTGAGCATACTAGCTGAGGACTGAGTAGTCAAATGCTTAGGAATATAGGGAACATTTCTCATTTAAACTCCAACAATATCTCTTTATCATTTTACAAACATTATCATGTATTTTATTTATAAATGTTATGAATCTGTGAATATATTGCTATCAGCAACTGCCTTAGATTATATCCTCCCCTTTATTTTACTTACAGTTTTATAGTTAGTGGGAGCAATAGGTGTTTACAGAGTACTGACTCTGCTCTTGGGATCCCCCAAAGACCAAGGATGTGAGTAGCATTTCTAAAACAAGAAAACCCTCCCACCTCTAATCACATACTTCTTTTTGTCCATATTCTTAGGCTCAATGCATGGAAGAACTTGCTTCAGCATCTTGTTTATTTCCTTTAGGATTTTAAATTTTCAAAGCTCTTCAAACATGTTCAAAATTCCATTATTTTAGTCTGTCACCTTCCTTTTGTTTCCTTTGGAACAGTGTAACAATATGTGGAAGCTGTCAATGTTCCATGTAAATTATTTATTTTGTGCCCAAATAGTCTCAATCATATTGAGCTTAGCTAAAATATCACGGCTAGGGTTGTTGTTGGGATACAAGGCAGCATCAGGAAAAATCCTAGGTTTAGAGATATATAGGTGGGGTATTTAAATAGTTTCAGTCATCAGAATAATTATGTTATCATTCAATGAGTAGAGTCTATGATTTTTATGGTTAAAATCAAATAAATCCACATAAAATTCAAAAGTGTATGGTTAACATAACATTTTGAGAAATGGTTCAGCATAGAAGGTGAGAAAAGAAAAATAGAATATGTTCTTATTTTTACCTCTGTAAGCAAGCACACAAGCACACTCGGGGCAAGTACATGCATATAATGGTTAAAAGTCACACAACCATGTACACAGATATAAGTAATTACTTCCCCATCCAGATGTATGCATATGTACTCACACAGACAGCTGCAACCACATGCAGTCATACAAAGACACTCATACATGCATGCATATATATGTGCAATCAGACCCCAACACACACATATGCTCAATAATATACACAAACATACATACTCATGTGCACATACACATAAATCCACATGAACATAGACATGTAATCACACGTATAGTTACATCTACATGCACTCACATATACACACAGGCACATAAAACCACATATATACACACACATTACAAACATGGTTAAAAGAATTTTTTTTATCTTAACACTCTCCCTTAGTGCTTACAAACTACCCTTTGAGGCCACATCTAAGAATAATGCTCAAGTTAATTTACAGATATGTACTTTGTGCATATAAAAGGTCAGTGGTTCTTTTTATTGAAATATACAGAGGGATGAAAATAGTACATCCTCATATCTCATGGAGATTACTAGACAATACATTATTTCAGTCAAACTTCAGGAAGGCTGATTTTATGATACAGTTACCAATAAATCTGGGAGTTTGTAAGCAGGGTTATGCTTCACCAGTGTGTAAACATGAGTGAGAAAAGAGAAGCCTGGCTTTAAAACAAGAAATCGAAACCATGAATGAAATACCTATCCACCGATGGAAACTGGAAATATGGTTAAACTAGTGAGCATCTAAAATTGTAAGACATGCTTAAAATGCTTAAAACCCAGACCCTATGGTTAGACAAGTCATAGGGAAGAATCATGTACTTTTACTCAGTTAAATGGATGCAGTGTTAAACCAATCCTAATGACTTCTTATCATTATACCTAGATGACCCACATACCTGGTACCGTTAGGTGTCCAAGACTTTTGTGGCTAGGGGACTTCCCTTGTTTCCACTCCTATTCTGTTTTCCTAATGGAATCTTTGATAACAAAGGCATTGTTTCCATATATTAGAGGACAGTCTTGTAGGTAACAAATCCAACTAACATATGTGTTCAGACTTGCTATAACAGAGGGTAGCACTACAGTGAAGTAATGTTAATTAAAACAGGACTTGATTTTAAGTTTTCATCATGGAACAACGATGAGAGGTTATAGGGTTAGTGGTTATGATCGTGTATGATCCTAGCTCTTCCCAGGCCACCATAATGTTCAGGAAACAACTAAAAGTATCTCAGGTCTATTCCATTTTACATGCACAATACATACATACTCAACTTATATGAATATTTAAACATACAGATCAGATACATATACATACTGTGTTTTATAGAGAACACACACAAACATACACAATTTAGAAAAAATTAGAATATCTTTTTTTTTTCAACTTTTATTAGATATTTTCTTCATTTACATTTCAAGTGTTATCCAGAAAGTTCCCTATATCCTCCCCCCTCCCGGCCCTGCTCCCCTACCCACCCGCTCCCACCCCTTGGCCCCGGCGTTCCCCTGTATTGGGGCATATAAAGTCTGCATAACCAAGGGGCCTCTCTTCCCACTGATGGCCAAC